>CP126890.1:197855000-198100000 GCA_030440675.1 Furcifer pardalis
ATATGTACAGTAATACCTTGGATAACGCTAAGACTTGGTTCCACAAGTCTTGGTGTTATCCGATTTCTAGTGTCATCCGATCCATGTTAAAATCCTATGGGATGGATCGGATGTTAAAGCTCCATAGAGATACATTGTAACCGCACAGGCTTTAGCGGTTGTTATCTGATCCATCCCATAGGACCTTAACGTTATTCGATCCAATTCTCCTCCCCAGATTACTTAGTGTTATGAAATTTTAACGTTATCCGAGGTAAACGTTATCCGAGGTATTACTGTATATGAATGGATACCTCTGCATTTGATGAAAGTTCCTCTACCATTCCAAGTTGAACTGAACATCAACTTGCCTCCTCAACCCCACAATAAAAAGATACTCATCTGTTGTATGTGAAATGGAAATCAAAATATGCCCTACATTGTTATTTCATGAACTACTCTCTAAAAAATCTCACTCACAACAACTGCTTCCCATAATATGGTGTTTTTACAATGTTGAGCATTAAGAAGCATGTCTAGTGGTAAGCCATCCCTGGGTTGTAATCCAAAACATTGGTAGGCATCAAGGGGGCGGGGAGAGACTATTGTACAAAATACTTACAAGCTGTTGCTCTAGTGATTTGATTGTTTCATCTTTTTTCTTTAAAACTTCTTTAAGCTGTGTGATCTCATTCAGCAAGTCTTCATTCTGGCAAATAAAATTAAAAAGAATATATCAATGTGTTGCCAGGAGAAATACAGACAGGAGTTTCATTGTTTCTTAAGTGGTGAAGTTTAAGCCTCTAACACCACCATGAAACAAGTGTGGGTAAGGAATGTGCACATTTTCAAAACATTAATTTCCAGTTTTCACACTAAATGTAACAAACTAATAAAAATTACAAATGCCATAAACTTTCTAGATAAACATGGCAATATTGCTATATTTTTGTTATAGCCAACAACATTAAACAGTCTACTGTGATTTCAATATTTATTAATCAGCAATGCTTTTCCAAACTGTGCAATACCTTTTTCACCAGAAGAGCATGAGACAGGAAAGCAGTTGGTAGTTCATTATGAACACTTGGCTGCATGTAGTGTATCAAAATCAGTCTAATCTGTCTGGATTTGGACTGTGGTTTTGAGGCAGATTAGACTGATGTAATATTAGCAACTATTTTTTTCCATTTATGTAGAATTTTTTTTCAACTTATAGAATCTTGTTTACATGATGCTCACCTCTATGAGATGATAAAGTGCGCCAAGGAAAGCAGTGTGCTACAGTTAAAGGAGATGGTTAATTCTTTCTTACAGGAAAAGGTTGTTCCCTCTTGTTTAACCTTAGCAGTAATATAAACTTCATTAAAGTAAACTGGAGACATCTACCAACATGCAGACACCTTGCTGAATAATGACTCCAAGGTATCCAAGGTAAAGTAAGCTGTCCTTGACACAGGTATTTTGACTAACAATAGACTGTCCTCATATTTATTATTGGGACTACATGACTGAGATGCTGTTGATCTAGACCACTGTTTCCCAACCTTTGGTTTTTGGACTTCAATTCCCAGAAGCCTAAGTCAATTCCCCAAAGTACTGATCAGCCAATGTACTAACTTAGACTTCTGGGAACTGTGTGTGCCATGTTGCAAACCACTGAGATTCTAGCCACTTTTAGATGATACCAATTATCTCAAAATATTCTGACTGGATTTTCAGATGGAATGTGAGAATGAAACTGCTTTTGTTATTATTTGGATGACTTGCATTAGGGATTAGATGGGAGAAGTACAGCATTATTTGATTGCATGGGTCCCCATGTATTCTGATACTATCAACATGAGAAACCTTCAGACTGTATAGCTAGGGTGGGCATTAGAGGCACGGCATTGCAGTAACTCCAATACCTTTTGTCAGGTGATATACAGAGGTAAATTTATTTATTTATTTAGATTTATATGGCCGCACCTATCACCGTAGCAACTCTGGGCGGCTCACAATTCATAACCCACAATGACAATAAAATGGTCCACTATCATTAAAAACTGTTACACTAAAGAAATAAGGACTTGATTTAAAAAGCCCATTATCAAAATATCCTTAATGGTAAAATGTGAAAATCTAAAATCCAAAATCTACGATGGCAGTCATTTTCATGGTCATATAAGCTAGCGAGGGGGCCCCCTGCTCCTTCCACAGCCCTCCACACCTCGAGCCAGACATGTCTTCAGTCCTTTCCTAAAAACCAACAAATCTGGCTGAAGACGGAGGTCAGTCGCCAGGAGGTTCCACAGGGCCAGAGCAGATAACAAAAAGGCCCTCTTTCTCGTGCTACAGAGGCGAAGCTCTCCAGCTGTTGGTACTTCTAGAGACCCCCTCCAGTCCGCTCTCGTGGGACTGGAAGACATCTTCAGGGTGACACGATCTCTTAGCTACCCTGGTCCACTACCATGTAGGGCTCTAAAGGTAATAATCTTGGGGAATTTTATTTGACACCATAGCCTTTAGCATATGTTGTCCCATTTGGCATTTTGTTCTATCATCTCATTGTTATTTTTATGGAACCGCTAGGGAGACCATCCAAAGCTCTGACATTCAGAGAGATAACTAAGCTGATGGTATGATTTTTCTATTGATCTATGCCATTTAATACTAAGAAGAAAGCTGACATACAATAATACCTCGGATAACGTTTACCTCGGATAACGCTAAAATCGCATAACGTTAAGTAATCTGGGGAGGAGAATTGGATCGAATAAAGTTAAGGTCCTATGGGATGGATCTGATAACAACTGCTAAAGCCTGTGCAGTTACAATGTATCTCTATGGAGCTTTAATGTTATCCGATCCATTCCATAGGATTTTAACATGGATAGGAGAACACTAAAAATCAGATAACACCAAGACTTGTGGAACCAAGTCTTAGCGTTATCCGAGGAATTACTGTACTTGGATACAAGTTCAGCTTCATAATGGGCTGAATTAGGGCAAACAAAATAAGAGTGCACTCCCATGAGATAGGGTTCATCCTGCGCTCTTGCTCTGAAATATCAGGTTCATCCTCCTGGAGTATCCTTAATTCCAAACTGCTTCTGGACACCAAAAAAAAAAAAAAGGAATGGAAGTAAGAAGCACTCTTCAAAACACTATCTTGTGCACTACCTTAAAAGTTTTTGAATCTAGCCGTCTTGGGAACTTCCATTCATGCCTTAGCTCAGGAGTTCTCAACTTCTTTTAAGCCGGGGGCCGGGTCATGCTCCCTCAGACAGCTTTGGGGGTTGGACTGCCATTTTGCCCTTCCTATAGCACATGGCACTTCCTGGTTTGGTGGAGGCAGTGGGGGTCCATCTGAAATGGTGCCGCGAGCCGAAAGTTCGGAATCCCTGCCTTACCTGCATCATGTTTTGACAATTGTAATGTGTTTGTTTAAATCCTAAAGTCTTAAGTGGCTTGGGTACAGCTATCTGTCTTGTTACAAATCTGTCCAGATGTTAAAATCTCCAGGAGAGGCCCTGTTGTGAACACAATTCATACTGGAAAAATAAAAAGAGCAGAGCCTTTCTGGAGATTATACTAGCCCATAAAGACCATCTAACCACCATCTCTTACTACAGCCTGAAGAAACATGTAAAAGGGATGAACAAAACTCCCAAATAAAGTCACTTTCATGTTCAGTAATTACATTTGGACTCAGTTAAGGGCAATTTTAAAACCAGCTATTTCAGGAATTAGCTATTTTGAAATTATCATACTCTATATTTTTAAAAACACAACATATGTTCATTATGGTTTACTAGGACAAACATAGGACTATCATTGCTTCCCTTCGTGATTTTTTTTACAACTTTACGCTGAGCTTCTTTATCTAAAAAAGATCTGTTCTGAAACAAGAACACCACATTTACCTTAAATACTGGCACAGGCTCCTGAAATTCTGGGCTTGAAGGCAATGAGAGAGAGATATTGTGGAGTGAAACATTTTCATCATTCTGCAAAAGAGAAAAGTTCCCCAGTTATTTCCTGAACATTTCTATTATAGCTTTTTAATTATTACTGATCATTTCCTAATCTTGCTAATCTGAATAACCCTTGAGAGACATGAGTGTTGAAAACACTTAAATCTGGATATGAATGATCTGAATGATGGCAGCTGAGTTGGCAGAGGCGAACCCGTACTCTTGAGACTACTCTGTGCTTAAACTGCTATACGCCACCCAACACACCCAAGGATGGAGGGCATTATGGACTGGCTGCTCTTCACCATCTTGGTGATAAACCTTGTGTCTGTCTTTATGAAGCTGAGAGCCTTGGAAGGGAATAAGATGGGAGAAACAGCAGCAGCCAGGGAAGAAGATAAGTCATGAAGGAGAGTGTTACTGCAAGCTGGAAGGGTGAAGGAGACAAGAACATCCTGGCAGGTAAGGAAGAGGGAGCAGAATCAGGCTGCAAAAGTCCACCAAAGCAAGTGATAAGTGAAGGGAAAGCAAAAGGAAAATAGAGAGGTCTCCCCAGAGACAACATTGAGTCTGAAAAAGAGGAGAGAGGAAAGGCCTGGTTGATATTGTGAGGGAGAGTAGCAAAGTGGTGCAGGAGGAAGCAGTAACAAGAACTGTCCCAGAATAGCAAGAGCAATGGAGGGAGATGGAGTGAAGTCAACCAGAGGTGAAGATGAATCCCCTCAGCCAAGTGGCTATACTGCATTTGCCACCAATGGTCATGCAATGGTAAGGAGAGGAGGCGGGGAAGGATGAGAAGAGAAAAACAAGGCAATAGTCCTCTGCAACAGATAGTCCCGATGATGGTGGTGGTGGCAGCTACTGGGCAGCAATGGTAGCTGAAGTTGACAGTGTTAGAGAAAGCATCAGCACTGATACTCAAGCTAACTTTTGTTAGTACTGCACAGAAGTGGCAATTGTAAACCCCTGATGAACTTTCCTTACCAAGACAGCCCTATGATGAGACAGTCCAAAACGAAACAAGAGATAATGCAGGTTGAGACTCCCAAGTCAAAAAACGCTCAGCTATCAGGGAAGGGCAAAAGGTCACGGACAAATAGCTCTGTTGTTAATGATGCTAAGAGATTAAAGCTGAAAGGATGTTTAGTAGCTGACATGTACAGAAGTGAAAGGAAAGTCCAATGCTGCACAACACATAAAACTGGAACATGGGAGTGTGACAATTATGAATCAAGGCAAACTGGAAAGCATAAAGCAGGAAATGGAACACATAAATGCTGCAGTGCTTGGTGTCAGTGAACTAAAGTGGCCAGGAATGGGATACTTTTGGTTAAACAAATATAAAGTCTTCTGCTTTGAAAATGACACTCTTATGCTGAGGAAAGATATAGCACAAGCAGTTAGGGGCCATAATATAAGTTCTGGCCAAATAATAGCAATCAGGCTCAACAGAAAACCTATCAACATAACCTAGAGGATAGAAATGAAGCAGGAGTACAACTTGGGAGTTCTGTGAAGTCAACAATCTATATGTTGCAGATACACACTTCAAGCATAATTTGAAGGAAGAGATGGAGATGCTGTATTTTCTCTGCCTAAACAAGATTGGGAGCAGATTATGGTACTCTGATGGAACGCAGAGTAAATGGGAGGATTTTCGTGTATATTTGTACTACTCTGTATTTACCGTGTACATTGTTTAATTGTTATGTGAGCTGCCCTGAGTCGGGTTTCCTGAGAGAACAATAAAAGGGAAGAACTAAAACATATCTTCTAGAAGATTGAAGAATCAAAGAGAAATTTAAACCTAGATTGGGAAAGCTAAAAAACCATCAAGGAAGCATACTTTCTGACCAGGAGAAAATAAAGAGGAGGTGGAAACTGTATGCTGAAGACCTATATAGAAGAGATAAAAGGATGGCAGATTCCTTTGAAAAGGAACCCTCTAATAAAGATCCTACAGTTCTAGAAATGGAATAAAAGCTGCTCTGAAGGCACTGAGAAGAAATAAATCAGTGTGGTAGATGGAATACCAGAAGACCTATTTCAAGCCACAGAGACTGAATCTGCCAAAAACTTAACAAGAGCATGCCAACAAATATGTAATGGCCCACAGAGTAGAAACATTCAATATACATTGCAATCCCCATGCAGCTTGCCTTTAGCATGGCAACTATATGAGATTACTTCAGTTCAAATAATAGGTTAGTTTGCTTACTACAAAGTATTGTACATGCTATTTTTATCTCTAATTTTTCTTATTTTTTTAATTAGCAAAACCCAAGATTTATGCACTCTGGTAGATGAGTGTGCACCTCCCTTTCTTTCAGTACAAAGGGACTTTTACACTATTGAGGGTACAAATCTGTTATCTCCAACAAAAAACAATCTATATTCTGCTATATTAGCTTTGTAAACTTCATAAATATTCAACACAGTACAACTTCATATTCCAGGTAAGCTAAGAATGATGTTTTTATGTTATTAAATCAGTAAACTATGTTTACATTTGATTAAGAAGACAAAAACAACTTATAGATCAGTTTGAAATAAAATCTTCATTTTTTTTTCTTATAACAAATCCTACATCTTTAAGAAAGCTACACTAGTCTCTCGGATAACGATGAGACTTGGTTCCATGCATTGATCGCACAAAGTTTAAAAAAAGCCCTGTTCTCTTTCCAAAGAGGAAAGGGAAGAGGGGGGAGATCAGCCTGCCTCTTTGGAAAGGGCAGTGGGGATTCCATGAGTTGAATCCCCCCTTCCGTTTCCAACGAGACACACAGATCACAGCGTGGAAACAGCTGCTTGGGTTGGGGGTTAAACCAGGCGCGTACCCGTTCAATTCTCCAACCCAAGCGCTGATCATATGCTGTGATCGCAGCGCCCGGGTAGGTCGGGAACAGCACGGATTGGGTCCCCTGACCTCCCCAGGGCAGGGGTGTCAGAGAGCCTGAAATTTCACTTTCTGACACCCCTGCCACCTCTGGGGAGTTTGGGGCCCCCGATACGTGCTGTTTCTGAAGTTCCCCCATCTCCCTGGAGGCTGCAGCAAGCCAAAACATTGGGATTCGAATTCCAATGTTTTGGCTTACTGCAGCAGCCAGAGAGGTGGGGGAACTTCAGAAATAGCGCAGATCAGGTCCCCCGACCCCCCTGGAGCTGGCAGGGATGCCGAAGGGCCTGAAATGGGTGGGGGGAAATGAATTTTTTCCACCCATTTCGGTCTCTCTGGCACCCCTGCTGGATCTGAGGAGGTCAGGGGACCCGATCTGAGCTATTTCCGAAGTTTTCCCACCTCCCTGGAGGCTGCAAAAAACCAAAACATCGGGATTGCTGCAGCCTCCAGGGAGGTGGGGGAACTTCCAAAATAGCTTGGATCAGGTCCCCTGACCTCCCTGGAGCCAGCAGGGTAGCCAGAGAGCCCGAAATGGGTGAAAAAATGGACATTTTTTCACCCATTTCAGGCTCCCTGACTCCCCCCCCTTGCCGGCTCCAGGGGGGATCGATCCACAGCTGCGGGGTGGCTGAGGAAGCTAATAGGTACTCTCCATCAGCTTCCCTAGCCACCCACCCCTGCCTCCGCAGCTGTGGGGTGGCTGGGGAAGCTGAATGGAGAACCCCGTTCAGCTTTCCAGCCACCCTGCTGCTACGAACAACTGCATCGTATAACACTAACAGATTGTTATCCGATTTTAGCTTAGATTATTAATAGCTACAGTAAAACCCCGTATAATGATTTAATTTGTTCCACGGGTCTGGTTGCTATGCGATTTTGTTGTTGTACAATTTTTCCTATAGTAAAAATCATACAACATAGAACGATTGTTTTTCACCAAGCGGGTTTTCCCACTGAAAATTCATTGTACGTTTGTTTCCATGGGAAAAATCGATATGCAGGGCATCATTTTCTTTAAAAACCTATTCGTTGTGTGATTTAGTCACTATAGAGGGCATTTATTATACGAGGTTCCACTGCATATCAAAAATTTTCCATACCATTTGATAAATTTAAAGTGAAATCTCACTTTTCAATTTTTTGCTATGATTAATCTTGGTGATACTACTATCTTTTGATAACAATGTTTCATAAATAAAATCTCATTCATTTCATTAAACACCATTTCCCATATTTTCTGGATCCCACATATTCTCATCATACATGGAAATAGGTAGCAATCTTTCATTATACCTCAATATTTATTGCTATTAAGTGAAATTCTCCGTATTGTTTTATAACAATTCTCTTTAATCTTTACTGACATGTTAAGATTCTTTACTTCCATAAATTCCTCCATTCATCTTCAGTAATTCCCCTATCTAAGTTTGTTTCCCATGTTCTCAAACTCTGCTGTTGATCCTTTGCCTCTATTAAAATTCTATAAATTTTAGTAATCTCTTTTTTTATTTTTTCATCCACTTCCCTTTCCACTATTAATTCTTCAAAATGTGTCAACTCACTATATTGTCCATATTCTTTAGCCAAACTTTACTCCATCTATCCAGCTGAAATGTTAGCTTAGTAAGTTAAGGCAGCCTTTTCTCCACTGTCTACACCTCCCTTTAAATGAATATGAACAAAATAGGATAGTTCACTTGAATCAGTTTTCCAGTTTGAATCAGGGAATAGACAATCTGCAACTCGCTTCACATTAAGCCAGAGCATAAATCTTTAATTTCATGGCAACATGGCTTGCTCTGGAATTGAAAAGAAAAACCCAAGTTTTTCAGTTTAGATGGACAAAGAGCTTGGAATTAAATAAAAATATGATGATATAGGTGACTTATATGAAGGTCCCATCCAACCCTTCTTCGTCTCTTGGCAAATATTAAGCAGATAGGATCATCTGAATTGGCTCTAGGTAGAGAAGATTTCATTTAGCATCACTGCTATCTCCAGGGGGACTGAAACAAGGAAGAACTGATGAATGAGACCTCCAACTGAAATTTTCAAAAGCGATTACTAATCAGAATAGCAGACACGCATCATTTTGAGTACATGCCAGTTGTTAAAATCAGAAAATGATCCATTGCAAAGGACAAGAACTGAAGAATATCTAAAGTATATTTATAACTTATTAACAAAAAGCAGGAGATAATCACAACTAGTAAAGTTTACAAAAGGGATCAATTAAAGCAGGATTATATCTTTATATCTTCTCTGTCTCCATCTCTGTCCCAGCTCCTGCCATCCTAGTAGTTCAAAAGCAAGAAATTGCAAGTAGATCAATAGGGATCACTTTGGTGGGAAGGTAAACAGTGTCTGTACACGCTGGTGTTGAGAAATGCCTGCCACGTGTCCAAAGAAACGTCTGCAAATGCAGACAGAGCTGGCTCTTTGGCTATAAACAGAGATGAGCACTAAATCCTAGAGTCAGATACAACTGGCTTTTGAGCAAGGGTGACATTTATCTATATCTTCTAAAAGGCATTGATGAAACATTCCAGTGTTATAAAACAACCTTTTTTGCCGATTTCATTTTTTTGTCCATATGGCTTATATTGGATCCTTCTTAAATCCATAGTAGCTGACAGAAACATGATCATCTTGATCAAATGCTGTGATTAGGATGAAGAATGTTGAGCTCTGGTTACTCAAATGGATCTCATCATCAGTGACATCATAAGAGATTTGTAACCAGCAAACTTCCACTACAGAACTAGTTATTGGTATGTGGAAAAAAGAAAGCTTATTTTAATTAAATACAGTAATACCTCGGATAACGACTGCATTGGATAACACTAAAATCGGATAACGATGCAAAATTTCTAAAGAACAGCTGTTCGAACCCTGACGTTTTGGCTTGCTGCACTTGCCGAGGACGTCGGGGAAGCCCAGAAACAGCTTGGATTGGGTCTTCCCACCTCCCTGGACCCGGCGGGGGGGGGGGGGGGGGGTCAGGGAGCCCAAAATGGGTTTTAAAAAATGGACTTTTTAAAACCAATTTTGGGCTGCCTGACCCCCCTGCCAGGTCCAGGGAGGTGGGAAGACCTGATCCACACTGTTTCCAAAGTTCCTCCACCTCCCTGGAGGCTGCAGCAAGCCAAAACGTCAGGATTCAAATCCCGACGTTCTGGCTTGCTGCAGCCTCCAGGGAAACAGGGCTTTTTTTAACGTTGTGCAATCAATGCATCGCACAACGTTAAAAACCAGATAACGCGAGACTTGTGGAACCAAGTCTCATCGTTATCCGAGACACTACTGTATGTGTATTATGTGCAGCAGAGCAAAGCAACATTCCAAGGGGTAATTCTAAACATAGGAGCACCCTAAACAAATTTCAGAGCCACACCAACCCTGGCACAGATGTAGCAGATAATTTACTCTTGCTCTGTGCCTAATATGGAGAAGATTGGGCAAGAAGTTTTCTGAACCCTAGCCAGACAAGTGATGACATGTGTTTTTTCCAGCCTTACATTTTGATTACTACTTACCTGGTGAAGTATCCTTTTCATTTTTAACAGCTGAGTTTTTACAGCTGTACAATCTTGAACCATATGCCGAAGGGTCATTTCATCCAGCATCACAGTGTTTGCTGGCAAACTCCTTAGAGGCGGGTATAAGCTTGGTATGCCATAACCTTCAATATGGCCAACAGATGGAGGGTCTACATAGTTGCAGCTTCTGTAATATGTTTTCAGAAAGTTCACATTCAGAAAATAGCTACTTTAGCATACCGCAGCTTAAAGAACAATATCTCGTGGCACTTTAAGTTAAATAAAATATATTTTTCTTTAAAGGAGCTATAAAAATTCTGCTGTTTCAAAGAAGTCAAATAAATTGTCCTGCATTGAGCTTTAACAAAAAGCATATTCTGCAAACTTGTGTATTAAATTTATTCTGATTTACTATTTAATTTAATGCTTCAGTGCTTCTAGTGATGTCAAATGAAGATCTGCTTTGTATATCTTTGCCATAGACATTTATTATGGTGCAAGGAGAAAACCTTTCTCTGATAAAGTGTCCTGGTTCTCTCAATTTCTTCAGCAGTTCCTCAATGCCAATATTGTTAAATTTCAGCTTCCATTGAAGATGTACTTACTTAACTTTTGAAGTTTACTATTTTGTTCTGTTCTTTCTAATAACCTTAACCGTTTCAATGTGTTTTATTGTCTATTACAGTGTTTCCCAAATGCTGGTGTTTGGACTTCAGTTCCCAGAAGCCTAATCCAGTATATTGACTGATCAGTGATTTGGGGAATTGACTTAAGCTTCTGGGAACTGAAGTCCAAACACCAGCATTTGGGAAACACTGGTCTATTAAATTTTAGCAGGACTGATTTTATCCATGCTTTGCTCTCTGTCTTGCTACCTTTGAATGAAGGGTGACCAAATTATAATGGCAAAAATCATAAGAATATTTGCCTTGCTGTTGCCCAACTATTTGTTGATTAATCATATGAATACATATGAAGCATAAGATAGGCTTTATCTTCTTGTGGCACATGTGAGTGCCCATAAAAGATGTTCATACCATAGAAAAAATACTAGTCATCCGCTCAAGGCAAATCCTATTTCTAGATTTTTTTTAAAGGCTGGCATTAAATACATATACAGGAGATAATCCAAATGAATATTTACAATGGTGTAACACCCTTATGGCCTACAGCAGCAATGGCGAACTTTTGGACTTCAGGTGTTCTGGAACTTCAATTCTCAGAAGCCCTGATATCAGCAGGCGTACTAACTTGGATTTCTGGTAATTGGAGTCCAAGAAGACCTGGAGTATTAAGGTTCGCCATCACTGCCCTATAGAATTCTGGTCTTTCACTAAGGGCCTTTCAACACTGGCCTACAGGATTCTGATCTTTCATTCAGCCCTAACTATTAGATTTAAATATTTATCACATATTTAGCTATATTACAGAGGAAGAACTTTTTGATCACCAATACATATATGCTTTAGGTATGCTGAAAAAATTGCCCCCCTTTCAACATGAAGAGATAGATGTCTTTATGTTAAGTTTCAAGTATTTTTATAAACTAATTACAAAGCCATGATATCATAAACAGAAATGCCAAGGATGCAAGGTAAATACACTAACATTCAATACAACTTTGGCTAGGATCCAGACATGCCTCCCTCAATATGTTATTCATATTAAAAAGCCATCCTCAAGAAATACAGTGGAACCTCATACAACAATCGCCCCATATAGCAACGAAATTGCATAACAATTAGGTTTTGGGGGGAAATGGTGTCCCACATAACAATTTTTCCTATGGAAAAAAAATGTCCAACAATTTTTCATTTGGAAAAACCACTTAGCAAAAAAAATCATTGTACGATGAATCCCATAGGGAACAATCATGTAGCAATTGTTTCGTACAACAACAAGCCCCATGGAACTGATTAAAATCGTTTTATGAGGTACCACTGTATTATGCAAATCAAGTGCTAATTGGATAGAAACAGCACAAACAGATCAGCATACCAAAAACTAGTTTTTCAACACTAAACATTATATCCTTTGCAAATGTATCATCATTTCAGGAAGGAAAAAAGGAGTTACTAATATAAAACACATTGTTATATAATCTGCCTATACCAGGAAATAATCCCCTTTGAACCAAGTGGGAGTTACAGGATACAGGACATCAGTGTTCAGTTATTATTATTATTATTATTATTATTTATTACACTTGATACCCCGCCCCAATCGGGAGAACCCGACTCTGAGCGGCTTACAAAACACTAAAAATAAAAGTAAAAGCATAAGAAACAGTTTACTCCAATAAAACATCAGTTAAAAGGTCATCAAAATATTACCACAAAAATTAAAAACAGTACACAGACTAGATTGATTCAGCCGTCCGATCTCTGTCTGTGTGGGTGTATCTGCACACATGTCTGCATGTGCATGCATGCATGTCTGCACTTAAACAACATTATAACTATAGACTAAGTGGTAAGAGGAAAATTTGCAGTAGTAGCCTTACAGCTTCCATTTTATCTCAGAAGATCCTTTTATTTTTCTCTGTGGTCACCCCATCTGGTATCCAGATGTCTATGGTTCTTGGAGCATTACTCACTCTTTGCTTAGTATCAAGTTTGACATACTCTGTTACACTGATGGCACAATATAAAATAATTACCTATAGTTGCCAAAAAAAAGAAAAGGAAAGCTTTTAAACTCTCCAAGTGCCTTACCTGTTCAGATCATTTCTACTATGGGCGCTGAGGTCGGTGTGCCCTAGATGATAATGGTCTTGAGTCCAACGCTGTGGTGTCCTTTTCCATAACCCTTCCTTCTGCTGTCTGATATTTCTGTCTGGTCGCTCATAACGATTCATATTTTCACAACCCACTACATCAAAGATATTTCAACATCAGTGTATGAAAAGAGTTATCATCACCCAGAAACCCAAGTCAGCTGTTAAGTTTTACCCATCATTGATTTAGGTACATAATTAAATACTGGAAGTGATGTGATACAAAATGCAAAGATTTCCTTTAAACTGAGAAATGCATCTTCATTGCACACAAAAATTTCAAGTAACAGACATTTCACATTAGACATCCTGAAAATAATTTGATTCAACAACAGTTGTTTCTTTGGTTGAGACTTAATTTTTCAGTCACACAAAATGAAAAATATTTTTTTTAACTCAAACAATGAATTTATTAGCATTTTTGTTACAATTCTTTTACCATTATAATCTTAAAATTTAGGGCAACATTTAAAAGAAACACAAATAACAATTCAGTTTATACCAAGAAACTAGCTATTTAAACAGAAAATTATTATTATTACAGAAAAGTTTTAGACCATTTATTTCACTACAGAAAATGAAATGGAGATTCCAGAGTTCTGCCAGTATACATGAAATGAAGCCTGGCTTTTGAGTGCTGTATCCAGCAGCTATTTATAAACTGTTTAACACTAAGCTAAAATCTAACCTGAAGCCAAATACGAAAAGTTTTAAGAAATCCTTCAGACTCTCTACTTACCAAAATAGTTTCTCTTCACATTGTTAGGCCTTGGTTACATAAAGCTTTTTATAAGTGAGAAGTCTGTTAGTCTGCTGCCTACTCAGAAATAGTTTCACATAAAACAGTGGTAAACAGGCCTCCCTTCCTGCTCATTCCCTGCTTACGTGTTATTGGGAAATGAGCCCAGTTTGACCCTGTGATTCAGAACTACGTCCTCCTTCACTGAGAACATACTTGTTCTACTACAACGACTGCTATAAATAGAGTGCAAGATGCCAGAAAGGAATAAGAAAATAGGAGCCTACAAACTGTTCCAACACTTGTTTGAGGCAATGCAAATAAAATTATAGTCTGTGAGGTGTAAGGTGCATTTAAGTGTTCAGTGCAATCCTGCAAACCTCTCTTTAACAGGTATTCTAATAAATTTTCAATTTAGCAGTTTCAACAGCTCAATCCCAAGATATTAGAATTTACAGAAAATACCTTTATACTTACTTATTTGGCCAACTTGGTTTTTTTTAATAAAAAACCGTATAATGGTTTTTTCATAATTGTCTATTTTGTTAGACATATCAAGAATTTGCATTAAAATTCCTCAGAAAATTGAAAACAAAAGCCAATATCATACAAAAGAGAACATCCTACCAATGTAAAACATAAGTAGAGGATGAGTGCAAGTGGTAAAATCTCACATACTATGATTTTTCATTTAGTAAAAACTCAGTGGATACTGATCCAAGACATTAAGCAAAACTTCATGCTTGAGAAAAATAATTTGGATTCAGGTTCAGCGATAATGCAGGTTAAAAGAAAATCACTTCTGACTTAGTGATTCAGAAAATGTTAGCATAACTAGCAGCATCCTAGGACTATACTAGAAAATACATTCAACATCAATGAAAATGTCTGCCTATCATAGTACAGTACTGTATGTTGAATTCAGTGTGCTTTGTTTTGGGAACTGCACAGGCTTAACTTGCAAATCTAACTAAACACAGTGTGAATTTCTGAAGAAACCACACTATGGGAATGAAAACAGGTTAATTCCAACGAACGCACATTCTATTTAATGTTTAGGTTCACCACTGAATTTAAGGGAAATGATAGTGATGCATAGGAAGAAAACAGGCAAAAAAAGGAGCAGACTGCAGCCAGAGAATTACAAGGAAGACATTAGAATCACTTGGCTAACCATTATCACAGGACGTGTCTTCAGGTAAGTCAACATCCAGCATAAGATCATCATCCTCAAGATCGCATGAATCAAGGTTATTCAAGATATCCTACAAGAAAAATGCATATTTATTTGAGTCTGTTTCTCTGGTTTATGTGTATTTTGAAGTAACTCTGTTATAGAAATCCCAGTTACCAGACATGCCAAGCATGAAAATGAAAATAAATTGAAAAGCCCCAAATCTGTGAAAAAAACGTACAGTCTGTTCATGTTTAGGAAGTGCTAGAAGACATTATTGCCACTACCTTCCATATAAAGCTCTAGGCTATGGTACAGTTGTACCTCGCTTAAAGAGCATAATGTGTTCCACAGGATTGCTCTTTAAGTGAGTTTGCTCTTTAAGCGAAACACCATTGTAAGTGACCAATTGTGGGGGGATTGCAAACCCCGATTTATTTGTTAAGCGAGTTTTTGGTTGGTTTTATTTGGTAAGCGAAGCGAACATTCAGAGAAAATTCTGCTCTTTATGCGAGTTACTCTTTAAGCAAGGTGCTCTTTATGAGAAGTTTGACTGTACTTAGTTTCCCATATATAACTAAATGGTTTGAATCTGATGATAAATAGGCACAATATGTCCCTATTTTATATACTTAATCTTGAACAGCTGCAGATTACTCAACGAAATGAATCATGGATTCAATAGATTCTTCTTCTTTTTCTTCTTGTGCTGTATCTGATTCCAAATATTGGCAATCATCATGGCAATGAGCCTTGAACTGTACTGTGAATATAATGCTATGGCCTTTCCTCTGCCTTCCACATTGCAGCATGACCCCCGTATTGCTGATCCAGCTCCGTAAGTCACTTTCTGGTCCTGAGCCCTTTTGGCACACAAAGTCTTCCTCAGCCTCAGGCCAGTAATGATGAAGTTGCTGCCCTCCATTAAGATGGATTCAAGTGGGATTTAATCCATTTGAGGACCATCATCCTTCCCTGTGGACTTTGCCAAGGCAGCTAGTCCTCACCGTTGTCAGGTTAGTTAACCACTGCCTGATGCTCGGCACTGAGTTGCTAGCAGTTTGTTCTACTCTATTACCATAACAGTATAACCTTTCCAGATTTCATCTACAGAAGTTTAATCTCAACTATAGGGGCTGCAGTGGCTCAGTGGTAAAGAAGCTTGCCTTGTTAGTTAGTTCAAGACCCGAGTATTGCATGACTGTTTGAGCACCCATCTCTGTCCCAGCTCCTGCCAACCTAACAGTTCAAAAGCAAATAGATAAAAAGGGACCACTTTGGTGGGAAAAAGATCTTGGGGACATGAAAGAAGCCTTATTCAGGTGTCCCCTGAGCAGACGTCCTCCAGCAAAAATCCTTTCAACCCAGAATAATTTCTGATATGAAATTATTATTATCTCAACTATAGGGGGAAAAGAATTAGAAACACTTCTCTCTACATTCCTATACAGTTTTCACAATGTATAGGCTGTTTGTAATTAAGTTACAACTGGGTACAAAGAAAGAACCTCCTTGAAGATTGTGGTATTTTGGACCACTATTGGGCGTACCTCACCTTGTGCAAGCTAATCTTTGTCACACTTGGTCAGGTGAAGGGAACTACACAATTAATTCACCACAAGGTGGCTTCATTTTGGCAGTTTCACGTCTGGCCTAGACACAAAAGAAGTTACAATTTTGTTCATGTTATAAATTCTAATAAGCACTAATGAGGAGAACATATAAAAGACTTAGTTGAAAAGCAATCTGATAATAAAAGTAGCAAAAGAAAGAAAACATCTATTTTAATAAATATTGTACAATTGAAAAACTTGCCTAGTTCTGTTATTCAGGTGCCTCTTATCTCATTAAAATCAGGAAACATGAAAAATGTGTGAAGCAAATTATTAGAATATAATTTGACGTTACTGTTATCTTGACAATTTAATTTCTGGTCCCATTCACTAAGCCACACCTATGTCACTTCAGTAACATCCCATTCTAATATAGTTAAGAAATAGCAAATTGTTGTTTGTTGTTGTTGTCGTCGTCAGTCACCCCTGACATATGGCAACTATGAATGAGATTTCTAGTTCAACAAAATTTACTTGCCACATTAATATTGATACATAAAATGTGTGACAAAATAGTTTGTTTGATAATCAAAACATTAGCATTATCTCAAGTAAAGGTAAAGGTTTCCCTTGCTCAAAAGCCAGTCATATCCGACTCTAGGGTTCAGTGCTCATCTCTGTTTCAAAGCTGAAGAGCCATCGCTGTCTGCTTCTGCAGACATTTCTGTGGTCATGTGGCAGGCATGACTAGACACCGGAGTCCACAGAACACTGTTTGCCTTCCCACCGAAGTGGTCCCTATTTATCTACAGTAATACTTCGGATAACGCTAAGACTTGGTTCCACAAGTCTTGGTGTTATTCGATTTTTAGTGTTATCCGATGCATGTTAGAATCCTATGGGATGTATCGGATAATGTTAGAGCTCCATAGAGATACACTGTAACCGCACAGGCTTTAGCGGTTGTTATCCGATACATCCCATAGGACCTTAACGTTATTCGATCCAATTCTCCTCCCCAGATTACTTAACGTTATGCGATTTTAGCGTTATCTGAGGTAAACGTTATCCGAGGTATTACTGTACTTGCAAATTCTTGCTTTCAAACTGCTAGGCTGGCAGGAGCTGGGACAAAAATGGGAGCTCATTCTACCCTGTAGTACTCGGGACTCGAACTGCTGACCTCCTGCCTTCCAGTCAGCGTCTTAGTCACTTGAGCCACAGCTTGAGCCACTGTACTTTCAATATATTAAGCTCTTGTTCATTGTGTTCAGTTCTGAGCTGTCAGCACCTGCAAGTTTCTGTTTACTCATTGAAGTTGCCCCACTAAAATAATACAGCAATATCCATACCTTTAAAATAGAAAAAAGGAAGATGAATAGTAAAAATAATTCACAGTGAGGGGTCCAGGAGAGGCTGGTCATAGCAGAAACTGGACATAGCCTCATTATTGCAGCTACCATGGCAACCATGGGATAAGTAAGGGAGTCCTTCCAACCTAATCATCTTGCTATCCAATCAGGGAGCAGCAACCACCCACATGACTACTAACACCTCCACTCTCCCTGAAACCAGCTAAAACAATTGAATGGCCTGTAAGTGTGTTGTCATGGTAAGAAATAAACACTACTATTAGCTTATAATACAACCACTTCTTCATCCTCTCTTACTGATCATGACAAAAAAATTTTTTAAAGGAAAAATATTTTCCTATTAGGAACTAGAAAAAACCTGATTAGGTTAAACATTACATTTATATTTCACAAGCAATTTAATATTTGTCCACTGGAATTTATCAACAAAGGTTACCTGTACTCTTAACATTAGGGATGTTAACCACAAATGTAACAGAGATGTACATTTCTTATACAAGTTTAGAAATAACTGAGCATACTAACAACTCATCACATTGATGAGGAAAGATCCATGTTTTTAGAACAGTTTGCACAAACCATTAAAATGTGTTTTTTACTAGACAAAATGTAAGATAATCACAAGCCAAACTCATTAGATTACTATAGCATGTACTAAATGCTTTTCCTCCTGTCCAACATTTTGCTTGCTCCATCCACATTATATAGCTACCATAATAGAAGAATGTTCTAAGTTAATAATTAAGAATATTTTGTTTTAAAAAACCATACACTTGAGTGTAAATGAAATGTATATTGAAAAAAATGGCATAATCCCATGGCTATATAATGCTACAGCTTACACAAAATATTTAATAGCATGTTTTTGTAGCAACTTTAAACCAAATATTCATGGGAGAACAACCTACTGTCTTGTGTCAAGATGTCATCAGTAAGCCAAAAGTGGTTTCACAAAAGAACATGCCAAAGAACTAAATTCAGGCATCACAATAAGCAAATCACAGATTGAGAAACTCTGATTTGCTGAACTTTTCTTCATAGATTGTTAGATCACTATATTGTTGAATGTATTTTGCGAGGTGAGGTTTAAATTTTAACTGGCAAAATTCCCAGAGTAGTGCTTGCTTTAATAGGACAGTAAGTAAGCAAATGAGCAGACTGATTGACTGACAGACAAGTATCTCTCTATGTTCTGGACTAAACTGTCTAAAAGCAAAATATGTGTCAAAAAGGGGGGGGGGAGAGAAAGGAAAGGGAGGGAGGGAGTTTTTGGTTTTTTTATAACAAAAATAACTCTATCTAACTTCTATAAGTTAGAAACTCAAAGTTTCTATAAGAAACTCTGATATTATTTATTTATTTATTTATTTAGATTTATATTACCGCCCACTTGCCGTGGCGACTCAGGGCGGTTTACAATCAGGAAAAAAATACACAAAAACAAAACAACAATAACACACACACAACACAAACAACTAAAATCCATTCCTCCTTCCCTTACACTGCTGTTCATGTTTTAAACAGCATGATGTAGCATGCAGTTTGTGCCTAGGTTTTCATGAGTTAATGAGAAAGCATACTTTTTGAAACAGGTTTAGTGTTACTATCATAATCTCGTGTCAGAGATTACTCTGGGTTGAAAGAATTTTTGCTGGAGTCACCCAAATGAGGCTCCTTTCATGCTCCCAAGTGCAGCCCTTGGGTATCAAAACCCGATCTTCCAGTCTCCAAGCTCAGTGTTTTAACCACTAAGCCACCAGAGGAGCTGCTGTTTAGTGCTGATGTTAAAAAAATAGGTCCATTACCATCAATAAGCAAAAAAAAAAAAAGCAAACCTCTATTGATAGGACCAGTAAACATCTATTCAGAGTTGTCCTGGCCAAACTTCTGCTGCACACTTACTCCTGAACAAGACAAATGATGCAACTCACAGTGGATTGTGGTTTTGTTTTTGTTTTGTTGGCAACTAACTACTTACCACTTAGATTCTTGGGTATGTGTCAAACCACTGGATGGGTACACACCCAACAATCCAAGTGAGGACTTACGCAAGGAAGCTGATTCAAGCTATAATATTTACCTTCTACAAGGGTAGTTATGCAACTGGGTTTTGATCCCAATTTTCTGAAAGGAATAAAAATGAAAAGACTAGTTATGGACCTAAATTCAATTTTTAACCACTATTAACACAGGCCCACTGAATCAATGCAATCTTTTGTAATTACTAGCTGATCAATTTTTGAAGTGGCAATCTCTTCTGATGAAGCAGATGTGATCCACAAAAGCTAACATAAATATACAGCAGTTAACCTTTAAGGTACCACATTGTTTCTGCTTCTTCTTCTTTACTCTGATATGGATGATCAATGGCACTACACATTAATCCTGCATTCACCATGTTGCATAAGACAAATATAGGTTTATTTCAGGTTTTTGTTCTATAAAGACCTAGAATATCTATAAACCACCAATCCATTTTAGATTTATGAAGCAAAAGACCCTATTTTTTTTTAAAAAAAATGAGAAAATCTCATTTATGTCAATTACTGCTTAGTAAAAAAAATAGAAATAAAATTGAAACAAATTAGTTCAGGTTTTTCCTCCTACACAGAATATATATATAAACACTGCATCCTCATTAGCATATTTGCTGAAAAAGAAGTCCTGAAGACGATTGCTCCAACTCTCCTTCTCTATCAGCTTTACAAATACCTGTAGGTGTCACGTAACTGAACGATCAGACAATGGCTGAAATCTTGTTATTTAGCATAGTAGGTCACACTAGAGCACACCCAGCAAAGATTTGGTAAGGATTTGGCAAGTCAACTCCTCCCTAATTTCCAATGATTCCAATGGACCTACTCTTATTGTGATTTACTATGCTAAGCAATAGGATTTCAGCCACTGCCTGTTTGGACCCTTGACCGTTGTTTCAAACCTAGCATTAAGGTTTCTTGTACATAAAGCACAACCAGGAGCTTCTACTAAGTCACGCAAAATATGACATCTGACTGATAAAGTACACAGGTCAATTCAATCTTATTCCAGACAATGAACAACAAAGTCAGTACAGTAAAACCTCAGATAACGCTAAAACTTGGTTCCACAAGTCTTGGTGTTATCTGATTTTTAGTGTTATCCGATGCATGTTAAAATCCTATGGCAGTGGTTCCCAATTAGTTTTTTCTACGTACCACTTCAAGAAAGACCTCAAACTTGCGTACCCCTTATTGCAGGAACGCTAAATAAAAAATGAAATCAGGTGTACTTTATATTTATTATCATCAAAAGACATTCTAATGACAGAGAACACATGTTTCATTAATGTGACAAATGTGCACGTTTTTCTTTGCACAACTCTGAAAAATCTGGTTGCATTTTGATCAGCTTCAATCTCAAGTCGTCTTTGAGTTGAAGTCTGTGACGATGTTTAGTTTTTAAGTTTGTCATTGTGGAAAATCTGCTCTCGCAAAGGTACGTCGTGCTACTTCGCTGACATGATAAATGTCTTTAGGACCAGTCCAAAAATTAACCAGTGATTGCTCCGCAAAACAACTTTCGAGTCTACTGTTGCATGAGATGTCTATTAATTCCTCTTGATCAGAGATGGATAGGTGATCGGTGGGACAGTTTCCAAAGGGGTTGTTTACCCAGTTCCATTGCGACAATATTTCTGGGAAATAAGTGTGTAATGCAGTCGACAAATTTTGCAAGTGGCATTTTATGGCTGATTTTACATCTTCATTCACTGATGAAGAAGTAGTTTCCCAAAAAAAGTTTTAAATTCGGAAATTGATCATATTTACATCTGTCGATCAAAGACATCCAGAGAGACATTTTTTTGATTGTTGACTCAACCTTCTCCTGCATAGTGAATATGGTTGTATCCTGGCCTTGAAGCCCCAAATTCAACTCATTCAGTTTTGTAAAAATATCTGACAAGTAAGCCAATTTTTGTAGCCACAAAGGATCAATCAGCATCTGTTTGTACTCAGCATGTCCCTGCTCGGTCAAAAATATTTCAATTTCATGTCTCAACTCAAATATTCTCGAAACAACTGTTCCTCTGGACAGCCAACGCACTTCAGTATGTAACAACAGGGTCTCATGCTCGCTGCCAAGCTCTTTACAAATGTCTGTAAAAATTCTTGAGTTTGTGGCACGGGCCTTGATTAAATTGACAATTTTCACAGCATTTTTAAGAGTACTATCTAAGCAGGCTGGAATTTTTTTTACAAGCAAATGCCTGTCGATAAATACCACAATGGGTCCATTTTGCTTCTGGGGCTACATCTTGTATTCGCTTCACAAGTCCTGAAAAACGACCAGTCATTGCTCTGGCACCATCAGTGCATATTCCTACGGATTTCGACCAATCCAATTTGTTTTCTTTTATAAAACCGTCGACCATGTGAACTATGTCCTCCCCGGTAGTATGAATTGGAAGGGCACGACAAAATAGGAACTCTTCATGAACCTTTTTGGAATGAACATATGTTAAAAGTTGAGCCAAGTTTGATATGTCTGTGGATTCATCAAGTTGTATGGCAAAGTAATCGCTTTGTAAAATGCGTTGAATTTGGTGGTTTTTCAGATTATCTGACATGTGTGCAATACGACAAGAGACAGTGTTATTTGACATAGGAATAACATCAAGTTCTCGGGCCATTTTTCTCCGAACATACATTTCACTATCTCTTTTGCTGGAGGCAGTATAAGGCTTTTTCCAATTGTATGCAGTTTTGCTTGCTTGACAATTAAATAACTAACTTGAAAAGAGGCTTGCAGGGTAGAGGGTGACACATCATTAGCAGGCGACTGTTCAGTATTTTCTGATACCTCCTCCTCAACCATTCGGCGCCTTAGCAGCCACTGTTCCATCTAAAAAACAAGGGGACTTATTAACACAGCTTTTGTATTTTTGTAAGGTAAGTAATTAAAAAGCTTAGAAAACCGGGGGGAAAACAGAAACTGCGAACAGGCAAAAAAATGAATTTGTCCTTCTGTATTCAAAGTAGGTACATAGAAGAAAACAAATTAAACATTATTGCTTTGTATTGAAATTTACAGTGAAAACAGTATTCATGTAACTTAAAATCTAGAAAACAGAATCCGCGAACATGCTTACAACTGAAGCAGCTTGAATATTATTTTTATTTTCTAAACATCATTACATTGTATTGCAGTTTATAGTGAAAGTGCAAATTTAAACACAGTTTTAAAACATTATCTTACCGTTTACCGAGGCAGGTATATAAGGCTGATCGACGCGACACGGTGCGACAGATATTTATTAATTCACAATTAAAACAACACAATGAGCACAGCGACACGCTCACGCGACATAAACCGAACTGACTGACAATGACGAGCAAGTAGGCGGGAACGGGGGCGGCCGCGGTCGGATGACGGGAGACGCAGGAGGCACGGGAAAAACCGCCGCCGTGGGAGAAAGCGCTTGATGCATACGATTGACTTACCTACTGATCGTTTAATTAAATTGAATATTTTTTCTGGCAATTGTTATTGCATTATTGTTTTTTAAGGATTTAAAATTGTAGTTAAGAGATTGCTGTGCGTACCCCTTGATGCAATCTCGTGTACCCCTGGGGGTACGCGTACCACTAATTGGGAACCACTGTCCTATGGGATGCATTGGATAACGTTAAAGCTCCATAGAGATACATTATAACTGCACAGGCTTTAGCGGTTGTTATCTGATGCATCCCATAGGATCTTAACGTTATTCGATGCAATTCTCCCCCCCCCCCCGGATAACTTAACATTATGCAATTTTAGCATTATCTGAGGTAAACCTTATCCGAGGTATTAGTGTACATGCTTTTTTACGGAGAATATCTGTATATCCGAGTCTCAGGAAAATGTTGATATTTCCAGGAAGGTTAATTTGATTGTAGTCAATAAATTTACCACACATGACCTCTCTCATCTTGTCAGCCTTATCAGAGCAAGAGTTTCACTTATTTTGCTCAGTCTTGCAAAAATTTATTTATTTATTTATTTATTTTTCCAATTTTTATACCGCCCTACTCGGATTGGGCCGACTCAGGGCGGTTCACAAGCACAGAGAAACAACAAATTTATAAACACAACATGTAATTATAGGAAAAATAATAATCAGTACTGTATCAACACCACAAAACATCTCAACATCATTACATTATCAAAACTCAATAGGTATCAGTTTCAAACAGCAATAAAAATTACAGAACTCATCAAATTTACACAAAGATTAGAACAATACCAATAGTCCAGCCGCTGCTGCGACTTTTAAGCCCCCTGCCCCAGCGTGGCCTCGGGACACAGGTGGCGGGAGTCCCGGGCTGGGCGCGGTGTCCGCCTCTTCCCTGGCTGCAGGTGTGTCGGCAGCGGCGGCGGTGGGGAGCAAAGTGTCCTGTCGGGCTTTTAAGCCCCCTGCCCCAGCGTGGCCTCGGGACACAGGTGGTGGGAGTCCCGGGCTGGGCGCGGTGTCCGCCTCTTCCCTGGCTGCAGGTGTGTTGGCAGCGGCGGCGATGGGGAGCAAAGTGTCCTGTCGGGCTTTTAAGCCCCCTGCCCCAGCGTGGCCTCGGGACACAGGTGGCGGGAGTCCCGGGCTGGGCGCGGTGTCCGCCTCTTCCCTGGCTGCAGGTGTGTCGGCAGCGGCGGCGGTGGGGAGCAAAGTGTCCTGTTGGGCTTTTAATCCCCCTGCCCCAGCGTGGCCTCGGGACACAGGTGGCGGGAGTCCCGGGCTGGGCGCGGTGTCCGCCTCATCCCTGGCTGCAGGTGTGTCGGCAGCTACTTGTTGCTATAAGGAACATCCCTAATAAATCTTAATAAAATTAACATGAATTTTGAACCTGCCTCATCTCTAGAATTCTGAAACTGTTTGTATACACATATCACCACCACCCCCTCCCGAAATATGAAGCTGAACTGCAAAAATATATTTAAATACATCAGAAGTAGTTAAAATAGTCCAAGATGTTCCTGAACTATTAGTTGAGATTGCTAAATGAAAGACAGGATGCTACATAGAAGGCAAACTGGTTCTTTGTGGTTACCTTCACTGTGGAAGGTCCCCACATTTGAACTGATTTTTGTCAGAGAAGGTCTCTTGGGGGAAATTGTTAAAATACTTTTGGTTTTAATGAAAAACTCTATATGATGGCAGACTTAATTTCAAGTATGTTAGAGCTCAAAGATTTCATTATTTAATAGGGATTATAAATTCTAATTCTGCATTATGAAACTGCATATTCACATAATCTTTTTTTAAAAATCTAAATTGATTCCAATAGTTTTTGGATTAAAGCCTTGATTTTATGGATTCCACATTAAGATTATTTATGTAGCTCAGGAGTTCTCAACCTTTTAAAGCTGGGGGCCGGAGTCATGCTCCCTCAGACAGCTTTAGGGGCTGGACAGCCATTTAGCCCTTCCTCCACCACATGGCACTTCCTGGTGTGGTGGAGGCAATGGGGGGCACATGAAATGGTGTTGTGGGTTGCATCCGGGCCATAGGTTGAGAATCCTTGCTGCAGATTATTTAAGATATCATTCTATCTTCCCAACTACTCAGCACAGTACTCAGCTTACAATACTCCTACCCAAGCTGAGGGATATCCCCACCTCACCTCGAGGAGGCATCTAATTGAAATTACCATAAAGAAAAACAATACTTTTATCAGTTTACCATTCCGTAACAGATACCTTTTCACTAACTTTTTTCACAAGAAAGTTATTTTTAATTTAACATATTTATTATGTTTTGTGTTTACTTTAAATTATGACTGCATGTCTGTGTTTTTCCCCTATGTATGAATATAATTTTCAACATCACCAGGATTGCATAAAATAGCTTCTTCGAGAGATCCTGATTCCTTTTAACATAGCATCATTGAAAATAAAGTTAATTTTAAAAATATCTGGAATTTATTGAACAACAGGGAGATCACTGATGAAAACCATACTGATACACCAGCATAGACTGAAGCACCACTTACAGCAGGTGGCCAAACTTTTTCTGCTGCGTGGTTCCTCCCGCCACCTCTGGCACTTTGATTTTTGGCGGCGGGGGACACAATCATTGTGTTTTTTGGGCTGCTTTTGCAGCCTTCACCACTTCCTGTGGCAGTGAGAGGGAGGGTGGAACATTTTTGCTGCGTTTTTGTAATTTTTCGCCATGTTTTCGCTGCATTTTCGCACTTCCAGTTTCTCCAGTGGTGGGCATGATCACTGCATTTTTCAGCAGCTTTTGCAGCCTCCACCACTTCCCATGGCGGTGGGAGGGAGGGAGGGACATTTTCGTCAGTTTTTTGTAATTTTTCGCTGTGTTTTCTCAGCAAAAAAACACAGCATTTTGGCACTTCTGGCAACTGCGGGGGAGCTTCCAGTTGTGGCTAGGTCCTCACTGTGGGCTGGATTAATTGGCACCATGGACTGGACGCAGCCCACAGGATGTAGGCTGGAAACCCCTGACTTACCGTTTCAGCACGAAAGGGCACAACTGATCCTGCCTCTATCACTAACTTCAGTCTGCTTGACCTCTAACAAGAATCTCTCTCTGAAAAATTCGTTTATTCTGCATAATTGCAGCACATCTGTCCCACTATCACTGACATCTCTGGTCATTCCCCACTCATATCATAGTTACATAGTTAAACACTTGATGAGCAGACTGTAACCTACAAAAACTTTACTTTCATCTTTATGATGCCAAAAAACCTGACATCTCCACAAATTATTTTAAAAGCCACTTTCGTCAGAGCTCTTACTACTATGGCTTACCCAAATCCACTGCATCAAAATGCTGACAAGTTATACTTTCAACACTATGCTACATATTACCTCCGTGCCATCACTGCTCATTTTGTTGTTGTTTGCATTTTAAAAATATTTGTTGTTATGACTACCAGCGCCCTTCTTTAAAACTAGAAAAGATCATCCAGTGGCTGCCAGTGCTTAGGAAACACATGCTTGCCGTTACACAGCAACCACATGCTTGCAACCACAGAAAGCAAAGAGTGAATTTAGAGGAAAATACAGGAAGTAATTAAAGGCTGTTCCTTTTGTATGTGTGCACCAGGATTCCGACACTAAATGTAAAAATGCAAAATTAAATTTCTTCTTCTTTTGCATCCTGATCAAACCCTGGACTGCAAAACTGAAGCCACTTTCCTCGCTTTGTTGTTGCCCAAATGCAAGTCCTCATTGGTGCAAGTCTCTGGCAGCAATCGGTAGACCAACAAATGGGCCGGACTTATATTTGTAACTGAGTTTTAATCAAAACTTAATTACAAATATTCAGGACTAAATAAAACCTGCACTATAAAAACTGAACATTATGTACCTAGGTGTAACACTCCTTCACTGAGTTTGATAATGCAATTAAGAACAGGAGTGATTATACTGTTTATACCCACTACTATTACTAATATTAAGTAGTAAATAACAATATTTTATACTCTTAGCAGCATAATACTTTGGCTAGATGAGTTTAACCAAGGGGTGCCCAAACTATGGCCCATGGTCCGGATGTCACCATCCGGCTGTGGGCTGGACTGCCACCGACGCCAGAAGTGCTCCAACATCACCAGAAGTGACAAAACCAGTTTGTTTTCACACTGAAACATGCCGAAAATCCACCAAAAAAATTAAAAAACTGCTCCCCCAATGCTCCCTTCTCCAAAGGAAGAATTGGAGGAGGGGAAAATGCCCAGAAACATGGCACAATTTCACACGCCGATGCTGACACCAACACCGGGAGGGACCATGTGATCGGCCCACACCGCTGACTGAGGGGCCATGGTCACACCCCTGGCAGGAAAAGTTTGGGCACCCCTGGTTTAGCCCTTTTAAAAACTCCTCATTTGAATATAAAAGTAGAATGAGGCAGAACACAGAGCAAACTACACTAGAACATCGGATAACGTTATGACTTGGTTCCACAAGTCATGACGTTATCCGATTTTTAGCGTTGTCCGATGTGATTGCTAGCCTAGGGTCAGCTTGACTTTGGGGGCAAACCAAGTGGGGCTTGTCAGCCGACACAAGCCGAGCATGGGCGGGCTATCACCCACCTGGGCAAGGCTTGTGTTAGCCGATAAGTACCCTGTGCGCGCAGGTTTTGTTGGCCAACACAAGCAGAGTGGGGGGGCAATCGCCCGCCCATGCTCAGCTTGTGTTGCCCGATAAGCCCTGTGTGCACGCTGGGCATAGGCTGGACGGGCTGCAGAAGAAGCCTAGTGCAGCTCAGCTGGGCTGCGCTAAGCTTCTTCCGAATCCCGGGCAGGCTGTGTCCCAAACCACTAGGCTTCAAATACAGCCTGGACAGGGTTCACAAGAAACTTCTTCTGAACCCCATCTGGGCTGTGTTCGAAGCCTAGTGGCGCCCAAGCTAGTTAGCCTTGGCGCTGCTAGGCTTCAAACACAGCCCAGATGGGCTGTTGATGAAGCCTAGAGGTGCTCAGACTAGCTAGCCCGGGCATCGCTAGGCTTCGTCCAGCAAACGCTCTGGCTGAACTAGGGTCGGGGGAAAGGCAGCAATCCTTGACCGGGAAGCAGCAATCCATCGCTGGGGGGGGGGGTAGATGTTCTACCCAATCCACCCCCACAATTGCATTGGACAACACTAAAAGAATCGTTATCTGATGCAAGTTTTCCCCCAAAACCTTGCATCGTTATCCGATTCTAGCGTTATCCGATGCAATCGTTATCCAGGGTATTACTGTATAATGAACTGCCTGGTCCTGCTGGACTGCTTTGTAATGCACTGCCACCAGAAATCTTATAAGTAAATATATGGGAAAGATGCTTTTTGTTCTTTACATCCAACCAGCAGAATTGTTTATCTTGGAAATCATCCTCTAGACAACTCTCTGGCTGAGGTTCAGATTCTACCCAAAGGCTATGCAATTCCAATTTGTCTTCAGCATGAGCAACAAGAAAGCTTTGTTCAATCTCTGTCTCTTGATATTTTATCCTTTAGGTATGGCTTCTGTTCAATGGTTATTTTGTCTGCCATGCTATTCTAATTTCTAATTTATACTTTTTAAAAATGTTTTAACTTGTAGACCTTTAGGGATCTCATGAGAGCAGAGAAAGACAAGCTCAAGGAATATTTATTCACAAAAAGATTTCTATGGCACTTCCAGGATAGAAGCATCTCAATAGAAATAACAGTTTGATCTATTTTAGCTAGAATTTGGCCAACATATCCAAATAGTAATGCTTTCTACTTCATTTTCTGAATCCTGAAAACACAAAAACATCTTTTAAATAAAGCAGCAATTCACAAAGATATCAGAAAACTATGTCTTTACCTTTTTTATAGAAAAAACAACCTATTATTATTATTACTGATATTTTGCACATACACAAAATGTTAACAGAAAAACTGAAGCCTTTCAAATCAATCTCCCTGATAGCATTTGTTTACCCTCATCAGTTGTGGTTATTTGATGGCTATAGGGATCAAAGATGTCTACGTAGACTTTGGCTGAAATCTTGTTGCTTAGCATGGTTAAATTGTAACTAGATTAGGCTCAGTGAGTTAATGGAATAAATCCCTAGCAATTCAATGGGTCTACTCTAGTTGCAATTTGCTACATTAAGCAACATAATTTCAGCCTTTGGATCTCTGTGAGAAGTGTGCTTTATTGTTTTTTATTCTATCGCTGAAGTGTCACTATTCTTTCTCACTGGTAGGCAAGAATTAACTCATTTTTTCCTCTAGATCAGGGGTCCCCAAACTTTTTTTTACACCATGGACTGGTTTCATGCTAAACTATTTTTCCATGGGCCGAGAAGCGGGGGTGGTGGGATTTACTAAAATATTCTTAATATATACTCAAGGAGTATAATATTTCAGTTTTGCTAAAATATATTTTTTTAATATATTTCTGCCAGCCACAGCTTGAATATGTGCAGTGGGATACCTCACTGCGCACAGACAGTGGAACCCTGCTGTAGCTCAAAAACAGCCGCCTGCCAGCCATACCATTCAACTCGGGTAGCGAGGTATCACACTGCACACAGGCGAAGTTGGAGCCCTGCCGTAGTTAAGCAATGTGGAGGAGGGGCCCAGCCTATGTGCTGTGTCTGAAGGTACCGTCCTCAAGACACAAAATGATAGCAATGGCAACCTCTAAGTATCAAACCACAGAATCATATTATTAAAGAAATTATGCAGAAAGAGCCTTTGGCAAAGTATATTGGCAATTTGTTTTTCCTGTACAGTACTTGGAAAAATAAAGTGTCATTCAGTTTGGATTTCCTCCTGAATGTCTGGAATACATTCAGATTCTTCATTCATTCCCAAGATTTAGAGTACTAAACAACTATGTTTTCTATGCACCATTTCCACTGGAAAGGATTCAAGACAAGGCCCTTTTTCACCTCCTCTATTTGATTCTTCCCATGCCATTAGACAAAATCTTATTTTTAATGGCTAGCATAGATGGATTCTTCATGCTCTTCCAAATGCAAAAAGACTGGTTATTTCTGCACAAGACAAGCAATCCATTGGATAGAAGACCTTACAACAATATTCCCATATAAATATATGGCATATAGACCACAGAGATCCATGGATTTTTTTAATATTTGGAAACCTTTCGTGGACACCTATATGTAGACACTGCTATACTTTGTTTTGTTTTTCTCTGCTTCCCTCATCTTTTCTTTTCATTTTCTTTTGTAGTATTATAATTTTGTGTCTATATGTATCGTATTGCTATTTTGGGTATTAATTTTGTTTTACTTTTATGTAATTAATAAAATTAAAAATAAATATATCATGAAGTGAAAAATCTGAAATTGTTTACAAACTACAGAGAAATTCTCAAAATCAGGTTTCTGCTTAAGAAAGTCTCTTCTGTTTAAGAAACTCTCTTATGAAAGGGGATGTTCTTGTTTTAATCCACAAATTAAAAAAAAGCTTCTTCCAAACCAAAAATAAGGTTTCTGATCCAACAAAACTGATCAGATTTACTTTTCTTTACCTTACATTCCTATTTTCCAATCTATCTCATTTCCAAACTTCCAACAATGTTTCTCCACATGGGCCACACTACTGTGGCAGACTACAGAAGATGTAAGGTAAAAGTTGCCCTTGTTCGAAAAGCCAGTTGTATCCAACTCTAGGGTTTAGTGCTCATCTGTTTCAAAGCTGAAGAGCCAGCACTTACTGTGTCTACAGATGTTTCTGTGGACAAGTGGCAGTCATGGCTCAGCATGGAACGCTCTTTACCTTCCCACTAAAGTGGTCCCTATTTATCTACTTGCAATTTCTTGCTTTTGAACTGCTAGGTTGGCAGGAACTGGGACAGAGATGGGTGCAACCCCGCTTTATACTACATTCTTAGTTCTTATGCAGTACTGGTCAGACCAGCTGGATCTTACCAGTATTGCATATGAACAGATTGCTTCCTTGAGTATGCCATTCAGATGCACATTACACAGAAAAATCATTGCTATTGGGGCAATGGTCTTTCAGGACAATCTGCCATTTCTGACTAGGTTAGAAAGAACTACAGCATCCGCCATAACATAGTATGAAAAATTGCCTAAACAATGAAATGCTCATTGAATTTACTACCATTCCTTGACATAATTTCAGATGACATCTTATTACATGCCAGGTTATTCTGAGCCCCAGTACAGTTGTTCCTCGCTTAAAGAGCATAATGTGTTCCACAGAATTGCTCTTTAAGCGAGTTTGCTCTTTAAGCAAAACACCATTGTAACTGATCAATTGTGTGTGTGTGTGGGGGGGGGAGATTGAGAACACCGATTTATTTGTTAAGTAAGTTTTTGGTTGGTTTTATTTGTTAAGCAAACATTCAGAGAAAATTCTGCTCTTTAAGCGAGTTACTCTTTAAGTGAGGTGCTCTTTATGTGAGGTTTGACTGTAGTTGGTTTTAGCTGCAAATAGCAAAGCCTAAATTTTCAAGGAGTATATGGATGCATTATAGATTCTTAAAATTACACTAAAACACAAGATATATTTCACCTAAAGCTATTAATAAACTGAATAAGTTGTTTACTCATCAGATACCTTGCAGTAAAGTAAAAGTTTGATTAAGTCTTCATAAAGCATGTAATCTATTACAGACACAATATAAACAATATAAGCAAGCTATACTTACTATACTATTCATTTCTGAAGACTCATAACTTCCACAAGGATGGACACTTCCAATGGGCTCTAGTCCTTCTTCATCCCACATATATGTGCCATCAGAGCTATCAGATGGAGAAAGCTCAAAAGAGGAACCAGCTCTGTAGTCCATATCAGAGGAAATTACATTGCTCTGAGCAGGATGCTTTGCACTTTCACTGTTGTCCTCTGCAGCTTAAAAAGAGGCAAAAATTCAACATGGGTTCAAACACTCATTTATTTATTCCAGCATTTATGTATTCTCAGGGAACCTCATATTCCACTAAAATAAACAATCCTATAAAAACAAGGCATCATTCGAAATGTCTGGCTGTTGCCTTCCTTTCTTGTTTATTCTGTTTCCACCTTTATCCAAATAGGTTTTTCATATCAGAAGGGGGATTTGTGAGATAAAGACTGAAGAACTTTCCTTTAAAAACATTTTCTCACACACCTGCTACTGGAACTCGAATAAACAAACAATACTTTGACAGAAGGGCTTAGAAATTTCCCAGACCGATAAACTATGGTGTATGGGTAGTTCATCTTCAATGATTACATTGTAATGTTTGGTGATGATTATACAGTAATACCTCAGATAATGCTAAGACTTGGTTCCACAAGTCTTGGTGTTATCCGATTTTTAGTGTTATCCGATGCATGTTAAAATCCTATGGGATGTATCGGATAACGTTAAAGCTCCATAGAGATACATTGTAACCGCACAGGCTTTAGCGGTTGTTATCCGATACATCCCATAGGACCTTAACGTCATTTGATCCAATTCTCCTCCCCAGATTATTTAACGTTATGCGATTTTAGCATTATCTGAGGTAAACGTTATCCGAGGTATTACCGTATATTGTAATGTTTGGTGATGATTTTATTGGGAATTTTATTGTATTTTTTTAAAAAAATTCTTGATCATTATAGGACTGGTTTTATGATGTTAGCCAACCTGAGAAGGGCTTATTTTTTCCTTAGAGGGGCAGGATATAATTGTAAATAAACAAATAAATGAATGAATGAATAATTGTATATTTGTAATTCTTTTTATGGACAACTGCATAGCTTTAGTGCATATAACTGTTGGGATAAGTCTTGCATGCACTAATACTGGATATCAGTGGGAAGGGGCTTTAAAATCTAATGCAGTTGTTTTTTTGCCACTAACTTGATTGGTAAAGGCAGTGGCGTAGCGTGGGTTTCAGCCACCCGGAGCGCAAGCCAAATTTGCCGCCCCCTGGGCGGGGCCCAAGATATGTGCCCGTCCCCGCAGCAGCCTCTAGGGCTTCTGGGAATTGAAATCCAAGAACATCCATAAGCTCAAGTGACATTTTGCCACCCCCAAAAAGTGCAACCCAAGGCGGGGGGCAATGCTACACCACTGGGTCAAGGTCTTTTCCCATCACTGGTATTTGAAACAAATCCCTGGAAACTCTTCCCATTTTTTTTCTTCCTCCACTGTTTTGTTGAGAGTTCTCTCTTCTTCCTCTGACCTTTGACCAAGCAATAAACAGGAAGATTCTCAAAATGTGCTGGGGACACCATTTTTCCTATTTATTCTTCTGATTTTGAGTACAAGTGGTAACAGTAAATAAAGATAGTTTGTTCTACTTCTAGAGTACTTTTATAATACAGTAATACCTTGGATAATGTTTACCTCAGATAACGCTAAAATTGCATAATGTTAAGTAATCTGGGGAGGAGAATAGGACCAAATAACGTTAAGGTCCTATGGGATGGATCGGATAACAACCGCTAAAGCCTGTGCAGTTACAATGTAGCTCTATGGAGCTTTAATGTTATAGGATTTTAACATGCATCGGATAACAATAAAAATCGGATAACACCAAGACTTGTGGAACCAAGTTTTAGCGTTATCCAAAGTTTTACTATACATACTAGTTTGTATGGAAAAGAAAATAAAGGTTTGGCCAGGAGCAGAGACTGAGCTGGTCTCTCCATGTGCTTTCTGTTGCTGTTGTTGTTTTCTACCTCACACTCTGCTAAGAGGTATAGTCAAAATTCCCCAATTGTAACCTTACTTTCCCCCTAGAAATGAAAAGCAACTGTGAGCAATACTGACTTCCATGGGTGTAAATGAAGCATATATTTAACTCTCATGAAATACAGCAAGTTTCAAAAGCAGATAACTTTGGGTATACGATCCCCGTTGTTTGGCCAATTATTCTGTACTGACACATTTTAATACCCTTTGAGTAGGATGATTTTTGGGGGAAAGAATTGAAACAGAGCAAATTGAAAAATAAAACAATGTAACCAATTATTTGATTTAATAACAGATATAAATTCCCTTTTCACTGACTCCAAAAAGCATGTGAATTGGCTTTGCAGAACCAGTTTGCCAGTGCTATTTTATGTCAATGTGTCTTACTCCTGGGAAACTGGATAAAGTACCTCAGCTTAAAAGACTACGGCTGGAATACCATCATTTGACCTGGCATACAACAGTGAATGCCTACAACAGCTTCTTAACTCACACAAATCCATCTCTAAATTTATGCCAAATTACTTATGTCATTGACATAGTTAATAGCACACCTAATCCTATTTATTAACAAAAGAAAGGTGGCAAGTCTAGAGCAAAGTCTGTTCTTATATAAAGAAAAAAAGAATATGTATTTACCAGACATCTGTATATCCAGCCATTCATCAGAATTACAGTTGGAGTGTTCACTTTCTTTCAGAGTTGAAAGTCGGTTGATTGATATTTCATTTTCATGCTCAAGGTCTTGAACAGGACCTTCCTCACGGATTTTTATTGTTCTGTTGGGATCTTCTAGATCTATGAAGTCATCACTAAAGTCTTCACTCAGATCATTCTTCTCAGAAGATGACAAGGAAGATATAGATATTTCATCTACATCACCATCCATGGAAATTTTACAACCACTTTCTACCAAGTTCTTATGTACAGTTTTACCATCTTCCATTTTTTCACTTTGTGTATCTTTCCCACAAGCACCTCTATTAATATTTGTGGACACAGAATCCCCTACTATGCAGCTTTCAGTCTTTTTACCTATGCTTCCATCTACAGGGATCTTCCTACCAAACTGCTGGTTACTGGGCTTCAATAATGAAGGATGGCCTGTTCTAAATCTGAGAACAGGTGCATCCCTAGAGCCATTTGACAGTTGTGGTTTCTTTAAACCAGAGGGAGCTAAACCAGCATATGTTCTAGCAAATCCATGCCTTAAAGGTTCATTACCATTGGGCACATCTATCTGACGTGCACTTCTAGACAACAGGTTTGGCCTCTGAGATGTTCTGACAGTTAGGTGTTGATTTTGATAAGGTCTTGTAAGGTCGACAGCTTTGTTAAAAGAGTGTGACCTGGTTAGGGATGCAGGAGGAAAGAAAGAGCTTTGAATGGAATGTGAAAAGCTTTGTGACCTAACCATTTTTTCACAAGATTGATCACCATCTCCTGATTTTGCCAGATTCTCCCCTGAGCTGCTTCTTGTAGGTAGAATATTTGCTCTACTTCTCTGCAACCCTATAGATGACCGGATCCCACAAATTCCATTCAAGTGTGACTTTGGAGCATTAAGTCCAGAATAAGACATTCTGCCTAATAAACTGCTTTTGGTAAACTTAGCTGAAGTAGACAGCTCAGGCAGAGACTTTTGGTTTAGTTCTTCTGTAGATGAAACAAACATGTTGCTTTGTTTTGCAGTTTTTGAAAAGGTGCTATTTGAACCCATCCTGAGCATGCCTTTACTATTAGCTCCTTTAGAAGGAGGGTATTTTTCAGAATCAGTCAATCTTTCATTGGAATTGTGAGATGAGCTAGATTCACTGCCGATCTGATCATCCAGTTGGCATTTGCTTGATTTTCGCCAGTTAAAAGGGAAGGAAGACATAGTAATAGTGCCATTGTGCTTGCTGAAATTTTTGTCAATGTTTTGAGCATTCCCTGATGAATTAAGAGCTGTTCCATTCAGAACGGTCTGAGGAATAGTCCCAGCAGGTTTTGTTCCATACTTCGGTAACCTGGAAACCAAGGATGTTCTAATATGGTTTTTATCTTCCATGAGCTATAGTCCATCCATGAGATGTAATCTTTTATTACTCCTTCAGCCTAGAAGAAGAAAAAAGAAAAAAGTTATCAATTCCATGTTTATAGAGAGTTACAATGTGTATATGTTGTGAGCATCTATATCAGGGGTGCCCAAACTTTTTGGGCTGTGGGCCGATCATGTGATTCAGGGAGCCAGTCACTAAGGCCCGGGGGCTGGTGGCAGCCCCCAACGCTGATTCATCCAGCCCATGAAGCCCTCGTCGCTTCTGGAAACTGAAGTAAAACGTGCCCATACAGGCGCGTTTTACTTCCGCTTCCAGGACCGAGAAGGGCTTTGTGGGCCAGATGAATCAGCGTTGGGGGTTGCACCCAGCCCCTGCGCCTTAGTCTGGGCACCACTGATCTATCTAATCTATCTGCTCAGGCAGAACAGCTAGATGTGAAAACAACCTTAATACACTTGCAATGTACGGGCATGTTTTACTTCCGCTTCTGGAAGCGATGAGGGTGGTTCAGACTGGATGAATTGGTGTCTGGGGTCAGATCCGACCCATGGGATCTCATTGCTCTCTAAATATCTAGTCCCCATATTTTTGTCCAACAAGTATTGTTCTTTGTTCAAGGATTATCACTTAACATAGGCAGCTGCTCCAAGATAGCCAGTAATTGTAAAAAAACAAACATCCACAGCAATAGTTATAGTTTATTCAAATAGGACAGGAGCTATTAAGAACTCCAGTGGATGGTAAATGTTTTCATTAACTGAATGCCAATAATATATTGAGCAAATTCAGCTGTTCCATTTGAAAAAGTGAAAAATTATTTGTCGCCAAACTCAGAAAAACATGCAAGTAGATACTGGCAACCCTAAATTCTTTCTTACATGCAAGTAGAAAATGGCAGCCCTAAATTCTTTCTTACAACCACCTTATAAAAATAGGAATTCCTAATACTGAAAATATTGACCATGTGAACTGATTTATATTGTCAACAGACATTATAATTCTTACTACACAAACATGGCATTAATTTCCACATCAGCTAAAGTTAAGGTATATTCAGTGTTTTTTAAGTTCTCAGAAACATGTCATATAGGTGGAAATTTAAACAAAGAGAATAAATTGGTTCCATGAAAATATTTCTTTTAAAAATACTATCATGTTAATATTTAAGTGAAATTTTTTTCTTCTCCTTGTGCCATACTGAATTTTGAATATCCACATTGTAGTAAAATGTTTCATATACTGTACTCCCTTAATTACACATGTTTTTGTGGTTTAGTACATGAAAGAGATGCTAACAAACACTGCTGTGGGATTTATCAAAATTATACACAGGACAAATCTAATTAAACCCATTTCAGCAAGTAAACTTGGATTGTTCAATCAAGGCAGAGGTGAGAACTAGAACTGTGGTAACAAATGTAAACTTCTTAGCACAAAACATTTTATCGTTACCTTCAACTCACTTAGATATGCAAATAAGTTTTGAACAAAAAGTGGGTCATCTAAAGCTATATAAACCCTGCTCACAATTTCTTATAGCAAATATTTTAAAATCAGTTACAAAAATACATTTATACTTTAGCAAATATAAAGAGCATCACAATAATATACTGTACTCTTGTTATATTGGCATATATTTTCTTTCATTGCAGATCAAAACTGTAAAAATCTATATATAAATGAAGTTCATAGGTTTACGAGTAGCTTACAACAATGGAATAGTAAAATCAATCTACCAGCAGTGTGATTACTGTAGTTTCCATCACGTTATGACCTACATTTACACACATGAAATGTAGGTCACATGAAAAAGCCATGTAGCTTAATGAAGAGATACTATCATACAAGTATAACATAAGCTATTTCCCATATCTGCCATTCATTGAATTTGTTCATGATAAACAATTTTTAAAAAATTGTGCTTAGATCTATTATAATTCATGATATCTGCAAGTGATTTAGTGGGGTGGAATATCTATCTCACTCCTGTACTGATGTCTCAAATTTTTCACAATCTTAAATTCACTTAATTGAATGCAAATTTCACTGAAATCAAAGGGACACCATTTCCAAAGTAGCCATACATTCAGGATATGGTATAATAAATCCTTTGTTGTCCACTTTCAACATTATACTGACTTTTATTTTGGGTTAATTGCAATAAGTTAAAAGAGGAAAACATTTCAAGGCTATGATTTGCAACATATTTGTAGATCTACAAGCAGCGCTTCCTGAGCCACTAGTATTAATGTTGCAATGAAAAAACAGTAATAATTGCCCATTAGCTGGTGTCATAATCATCTGATTGAGACAAACAAATGAAACAATCACCCCCAAAAAATATACTTGAGTACTGTATCTGCAATTTGTCCTTGAGTCTCCTCTGCTAGTTTAATAATGAGACGCACAGAGCATGTTCCAGTACTGGATAACTGCCCCTGGTCTCTGAACTGCTAGGCCACAGTTCACAAGGCACCAGCAGGGCCATAAGACAGCTTAGAATTGAAGGTTCTAGACATACCTAAAGAGTACAGAGTGAGGCAAGTTAGAATAGGAATAGAGTATGCACTTCTTCTTAGAGGTCTTTTTCATGGGGAAAATGAGCTACACACCCTTTACTCTTGTGAGTAAATAGCAACCAGTTGTCAATGTAATAAAAAATATTTCCAACGTTTGCTCTTAAGTAGTTGCTCATTATTTTACTAAAATTGTGATAAATTTATTCTGTGCTAGATTTGAGTTTTTTAAATGCTGCCTTAAAAAGATGGAGATGGATGTTAATAAAGGACTTAAATTCTCATAACTGGGTGGCAATATTTATAACAGTACTGTGAGAAAGGAAGTACAGTAGAACCTCATATAAAAATCGCCCCGTATAGCAAAGAAATCACATAACAATTAGGGGGTATTTGGGGGGGGGATGGTGCTCTGCATAACACTTTTCCCTATGGAAAAAATTGTACAACAAATTTTCAACAGGAAAACCCACTTAGCGGGGGGAAATCGTTGTACGATGCATCCCATAGGGAAAATCGCTATACTATGCATGCATTGTATAGCAGTTGTTTCATACAACAATGAGCCCCGTGGAATGGATTAAAATTGTTATATGAGATACACTGTATATACATTTAAATAAATGAATAAACAAATTCCCAGATGGTTTCCTAATGAAGCAAGCTTGCTTAAAAATATAACACTCCCTGAATCCAATCTTCTCATTGAAATGAGAACAAAACACAAACTATTTTTTCTATTAACTGACAGTGTTATTAGCTGTTACACAAAGAAATGAGTTACAACAGCTTATCAAGAAGAGCAGCTTAATAAAATACAGGTACACTTAAAATGGCATAATTACTATTATTAAAAATAATTCAAAATATAAATCAATGGGAAAATAATCTAGCTTGTTCTTATTTTATCATACTAATTGGAGAAAAGGCAAGAATATTTAAATATTAATTCAGGCCATGAACAATGTATGGCTAGAGAAAGAAAAATGGACTAGTGATTGGTCAGTCATTTTTCATGATCTAAAACAGGAGTTCTCAACTTCTCTAAGCCGGACACTGGGTCACACTCCCTCAGTCAGCTTCAGGGGTCGGATGGCCATTTTGCCCTTCTTCCACCTCATGGCACTTCATGGTGTGATGGAGGCGGTGAGGGGCCACATGAAATGGTGCTGCGGGCCGCATCCAGCCCATGGGCCGCAGGTTGAATTCCTGATCTAAAAAGTCAACTGGCCCCTGGAAACTGAGGATAATTTCTACCACCACTTAATTATCTTCATATGGTGTACATATGAAGATAATTAAGTAATCCAGTTTATAAAGTATGGCAGGGTTATTTTCTGGATTAGGAATATTTCCCATCCCTTTCCTCTCTCTTCCTCTCCCTCTTCAAACCCCTCCCCCCCCAAGTTTTTCATTGGGGTACTTGTCTAATCTGTGACTAACCATATGACGTTGCTGAGGGAGAGAAGACACAAAACCATTCTTTTGTAAACTTCCTTGCCTTCACTTTCAATAATATACTTATAAATAGTTCTGAAATGTTTTAATTTGGTAGTTATTTTAATATCATTATGTTTAACTGAATTTTATTTTGCAACTTGCTGTATTTTTAACAGAGCCTATTTCTAACCACTTTGCAAGATGCCTTGGGGCCTTGTATTGGGAGAAAGGTAGAATGTAAACCAGTGGTTCCCAACTTTTTTTGGCCATACCCCACCTAAGCATCTCTAAAATCCTGATTCCCCCCCATACCCGATGACATATAATTCTTATTATTAAAAAAAAGTAAACTCTTATTCATGTGGAAGAAGCCTAAAAGACCATTCACTGTTAATAACTCAGATGTAAACAAAATAAGGAAAACACTGGAAAACTAACCTCACCTTAGGGTTATGATGCATCCAAAAGCACACTTTTCAACAGGGTTCCCTGAATATCCAGAGAACCTTTAAGGGTTGTAGATGAATGCAGTGGCTCAAGTGGCTAAGACACTGACTGGAAGTACTGCAGGACGGAATGAGTTCCCGCCTCTGTCCCATCTCCTGCCAACCTACAGTTCAAAAGCAAGAAATTGCAACTAGATAAACAGGGACCACTTCGGTGGGAAGGTAAACAGCGTTCTGTGCACTCTGGTGTCTAGTCATGCCTGCCACATGACCAGGGATACTTCTGCAGAAGCAGAGAGCGCTGGCTCTTCGGCTTTGAAACAGAGATGAGCACTGAACCCTAGAGTCAGATACAACTAGCTTTTGAGCAAAGGAAACCTTTACGTTTACCTAGATGGCTACAGGGAAGAAGAGGCAGGAATGGGAAAGTTTCCTTCTATAATGTTCCTCAAGTTAATTTAGGATATGATCACACATGGAAACAGACCATAATCTGCACTGGTTACCCCAGGGAACACACAACACAGGGAAATGCACTCCACTCTAACTCAATCTGCCCAGCCTCACAGGGCTTCTGCTTTTGGGGGCTGGGCTGGAGCAATCCCCTGGCAGATGGTAGGGTTACATTAACGAAAATCGTCACTCTTTCTGATGCCATCAGGGGTTAGCTTTTGTTCCTATCTGATTGTATTCCTACATGAAGATCAAAATCTTTATGTCCAAAAGAAAATGCAATATTTGTACAATAAACCTCAATAACAAAAAACTGTTCCCTGCAAAGAACATGTTTCTTATTCTATTAACATTCATCTCCAATCAGCTATAAGAGGGAAGAAACATGCAGTATCTTCTTTATCCCATGGAGAAAGCTATTGTTGTTAAGTTGAGTAAAATGCTATTTGAGAGCAGTGGGTATTGTTCCTAAAACGGGGGTGCCCAAACTTTTCAGGCCACGGGCCAGTCACGTGGTTCAGGGAGCTGGTCACTACGGCCAGGGGGGTCAGGCCAGCCCCGACACCAATTCATCCAGCCCACAAAGCCCTCGTCACTCCTGGAAGTAAAATGCGCCCATATGGGCGCGTTTGCTTCCCCCTTCCAAGAGCAACGAGGGCTTTTGTGGGCCAGATGAATTAGCACCAGGGCTGGATCTGAACCCCAGGCCATAGTCTGGGCACGCCTGTGTTAAAAGTTATGTCTTAAAAGTTTAACCAAAATGTTGCAATAACTGCTACAATAAACCTAACAAAGTAATTGCTTTTGCTGGATATTCCTTGACTGCATTTCTGATGTAGTGCCAGATATACCAATTCACAAACAGGTAGGCTACATCACAAAAGGTCTTTTAAGATTTACGGCACAACCCACTGATGCAGAATGAGCTTTGATATATTTAACCCTGCAGACCAACAAACTGGTGGCCTTCTATAAAAATACCTTATTGAAGAGAAGTGTTTCTGATATGAACACACACATTAAAACTTTTCAAAAGTCCATACAAGAGTCACATTAGGCAAATAAAAAAACACTAAAAAGTTTACAAGCAACTGAGAACATTCTCTCTCCATCAAGCTTATGATCGCATTTTATCTTGTAAGCCGCCCAGAGTCGGGTATACCCGATTGGGGCGGGATAGCAAATGTGAGTAAATAAATAAATAAATAAAAGCTATTAAAATAAGGAGGGAAGGTAGTGAGATTAGATCTTCAGACCTTGTTGTCTGCAAGTTTTGCATTCAAAGCTCTTCCTGAGTAATTGTGGTGAGTCATAGCAGAATGAACCACAAAATAAGATAAAATGATCTGGAAGGTTCATTTCCCCTCTGGTAAAGGTCTGAATTATTTTTCAGAACAAGATTTTTCCCCTAACTGTTTACTGGCACACTGTCTTGGAGGCACACTTTAAGGTGGTGAAGGCATTTAAATGTGTCAGTGAAGATGAAAGCAATGTTATCAGGAAGCCAGACTCCTATGGACTGCTCACAATCACCCAAGGCAAAAGAAAAAAAGAAAAAGGCCACTGAGGAGACACCAGACTAGGATGCTTTCCCCCTCTACAAGGCAGATACTGGGTAGCAGTGCATATCAGAGAAGAAACAAAAAAAATGCTGCAGTACTTTAAAGACTAACTGTTACATTTTAATTTCATGGATCAAGTCCACGAGCTTTCATGGATCAAGTCCACTTAGTGGTAGCTGAAGAGAACACTGGCAGTCACACTCAAGCCAACTTTTGTTAGTACTGTACAGAAGGTGGCAACAGTGAACCCATGGTGAACTTTCCTGCTTCTGCACAACACACAATTAGAACTTGGAATGTGAGAAATATGAATGAAGGCTAACTGGAAACCATAAGGCAGAAAATGGAATACATAAGCACTGCAGTGCTTGGTGTCTGTGAACTGAAATGGGCTGGAATAGGAAATTTTCATTCAAGCAATTACAAAACATTCTACTTTGAAAATGACAAATCCAAAAGAAACAAGGCAAGGTATAGCACAGGCAGTTAGGGACTGTAATATAATCTTTGAACAAATAATATCAAGCACTCTCCATGAAAAACCTATCAACAAAACCAATATTGAGGATAGAAATGAAGAATGACTTTTCTGCTTCAAGCAAATGAACAGACATTTGTACATGTGGAGATCACCAGATTTTAAATATGAAATATCAAATACACTGAACAGAAAGCAGAAGATGGAGAAGCCATCCATATTATCTCTCCCAAAACAAGAACAAGAGCAGATAATGGCAAGGGTCTTAAACTGCTAATATCCAACATAAGAGGAAAAGCTGAAGAACACTAAAAGAAACATAGTGCCGAAATACAATGAAAACAAAATTCCTAATGAATGTAAAGTCCACAAAAGGAACAGATTTGCATTTCTAAACTCAACCGATTAGGAACTACAAAGAGTGCTACAGTCAATCAAACCTAAACAATCTCTGAAAGTAAAAATAACAATACAGAGGCTGTTATATTCTGGATGCATCATGAGTAGGAAAGGTTATCTCAAAAAGCCAATTAAGATTGGGAAAGGCTGACGTCAGCAAGAAAAGGTAATACAGCAAGTGACCAAGGGAGGAGGGACTGCAAACCCTAATTTATTTGTTAAGCGAGTTTTTGGTTGGTTTTATTTGTTAAGCGAAGCAAACTTTTAGAGAAAATTCTGCTCTTTAAGCGAGTTACTCTTTAAGCGAGGCACTCTTTATGCGAGGTTTGACTGTAATGCTAAGAAAAGTTGAAGATAGCAGGTAAAGAAGAAGACCAAATGCACAATAGATTGCAGGCTTAAGTTTACAAGAGCTAAACAGGATTGTTTTGGACAGGCCATTTTGCTGATTTCTTATTCATAGAGTTGCCATAAGTAAGAGCCACCTTTATAGCACTTTAATAACAAGAACAAATTTACTAATATTAATTCCAAGATACAACTATTGAGGCATAGAATTAGTATTTAATGTGATTTTGAATAACACTATACGATAGCATGCTTTAATGGTGTGTGTGTGCGTGTACGTATGTATGTACACGCACACACGTGCACACACCATTAATAAAGCATGCTATCCTCCAGTGTTATTCAAGTTTTCTGTTATTATCTATACACTGCTTCCTTTTTTGGCCTGTGCTAAATCAAATCCAGCTACCTCTTCCTACTAAAAGCAAATGCAGAAAGATGTTGGAAGGATAAGCCCTTACCAGAGGCTGTGTACATGTATCTCCCACTATATGCCTATCCAGTGTGAAAGAGCCCTAAGTGAATATTCATCTAATAACCATTTGCTGAAGTTTCCTTTCCTTTTCAAATGGCGACTAAGCATGAAGATCATTTTGTCCTCTAGATCCCACTGGCTATTTAGCCTATACTGTAGCTGGAAATATGGAGCAGATGTGTGACATATAATAACTTATCTGTTATCATTTCCCACTTGCTCAGTCATGAACTTCATACTCCCAGTGCCATGTTGCAGCAACCTGAGGCTGTGTAATAAACATAAGGGGAGTCTGCAAATAATTTGTACAATTAGACGTAATGGCAAACCATGGTTAAAGCAAACAGTTCAAGCAAGAAACCATGGTTTGCCTGATGATGGGAATACAGCCCCCATTTCTCTTGAATTAACTGAAACCTACCCATCTCTTCTCCTACAATGACTGTGCTGTGTTTTGAAAAGTAGTATTGTTTTATTGATTTGCCCAAGTAGAAAAGCAACCAGCTCTGTTTAATTCTAAATAATTCCTGTCCCTAAAATATGACAGCCATGCTCCAAAGACTGAATAAGCACACACCACAAGGCTAGCTCAGTGAGTTAGTTATTTGGCTGCAGAGCCAAGATTGTGAGTTTGATTCTCCACTATGCCTTCTGGGAGACAAGCCAACCCATGTAACTTTGAGCAAACTGCAGAGTCCCAGAGCATCCCCTGGAAGGAGAGATTGGTAAACAACCTCTCTATCTAGAAAAGAGTTGCCATAAATTGTAATCAAACAAGTGAGAGGAGAAGCAAAAGGCCTGCAGGCATTCCCTAGTTCATGTTATAACAATTACAAGTCAAAGGGGAAAAAAGCAATAATGTTTTCTCACCACCACTTTGCCCAGTACAATACACTTCTAAGTAAGCACGTTCAATACTGCAACCCAAAATAGGACCCATACTTTGCACATATTTGTTTGTGAAGTTTGTATGTTGCCTTTCTTCTAGTAGTGAGTAGACCAAGGCTAACCCACTTTTATGTTTTAGTGTCAACCATAAATCCAGGAATAGACCTCAAGCATTCCTAAATGTATACAAAGTGCATCTCCTTAAGCTGTAAATTACCGGAAAGACTCCAAAGGCCTGGGGTTAGCTTCCAATGAAGGAAGTACACAGGTTAGAGCAAGGGTGCTTAAACTATGGTGTGTGGGCCAGATCTGGCCCCTGATGCCAATTAATCTGGCCCGTGACACCCTTGTCACTTCTGGAAGTGAAAGTAACATGAGCTTGCATGTTTGGGCAAGGAAAATTGCAGCCTAAAAAATCTATCTCATCTTGTTGCAAATCATCCTTCCGGTGGGAGGAACCACATGCCCACTAAAACATGTGACTGGCCCACATCCCAAAAAGTTTGGGCACCCCTGGGCTACAGTCTATCCTTCTCCAGGTAGTTTTGTTTTCTTGATTTTTTTTTTCTTTTCACAAACAAACAATAAAGAGCCTCCACCCTCAACCAACCCAACCAGTGGCACAGGCATCTCAAGGAAAAGGATGGCCGGCCAGTGCTCATGATGAGGAATTATTGATATTGATATTGACTATTTATTGACTGTTTTCATTTGATATTGACTATTGACTTATTGATATGTTGTGACTGTAACTATACATGTGTGTAAACCGCCCTGAGTTGGCTCTGCCAAGTAGGGCGGTATAGAAATTCAAATATAATAATAATAATAATAATAATAATAATAATAATAATAATAATAATAATAATAATAATAATAATAATAATAATAATAATAATAATAATAATAATAATAATAATAAAGCCACAACACCTTTATCGACTTCACGAGAAGCGAGGGAGGGAGGCGCAGCCAATCACACCCACTGAAGAGGCACAACGAGATTGGAAGGATGGGCGAAGATGATGGAGATGGCATAAGGAGGAGGGATAAAATGAGGCCGGGGATGATTGGAAAGTGGGGAGGAAATGGAGAGAGAGAGAGAGAGAGAAGGCGGCAGCCTCTTTCTGCTGACTCAGTGCTCAAGGTACAAGAGGGGGGAGGCAGGTCGCCTCTCCCTGCCCTCTCAGCCCAGGAAACTCCGATTCTCACGTTACGAAGAGCAAAGTCGGGCACCCTTCTTATGCCTTCATTGGCAACCAGTGACGGCCTCGTCCTTCTCGCCTCTTTTCTCTCCCCTTCCACACGTACACCGGTTTCTAAAAGAAATCCCCTTCTGTCTCTTACAGAAGACACGCATGCGTGCATATGGACATACCCCGTACACACACACTCACTCAACACGAGATAAGATTGCCTCCGTCCCCTCCCCTCTCCCAGGTTCCCTTTTATACCTCCTGCGTTCCGCTCTGGTTCTCTTCGGGAAGAAACGATGCAAAATGAAAGAGGACGGAACAACGGCGGCGGGTGGTGGGAAGAGGATGGAACTCACGCTCTCGCTCTCTAGCCGCCGGCCAGTCTCTGCTCGGGGACCCGCCCTCCCTGCCTAGACGGCCACGCCCCGGAACTGGCGGCCGGCCGGCCTCATCTGCGACGGGAGGCGGACAGCTGACGCTGACGTAATGCGGCTGGCAGCGCGCACGCGTGGTGGAGGTCGCCGGGCTTTGGTCCCTCCTCCTCCCCTGGAGTCGCGCGCCTCGTAGAGGGGGGGAGGGGGAGGGGTTGCTTTTAGTACCCATGACCAACGTCTTTTCCCGCTTTAAAATTTCAAACCACCAGCAGGATGGACGTGTCACTGCAGTATCCCTTTATTACTGGGGTGCAGTGGTGGGATGTCAAAAATTTTACTACCCCACCATGATGTCATCACAGTGCGGGTGGAGCTAACATCATGATGTCATGGGCGGGGCCAAATAAAAAATAAATAAATAAATAAATAATAATAATAAATAAAAATAAGCACACACACACACCTCAAAACCCACAGCACAAACCATAAATTAAATAAATAAATACATTAAAATACAGCCAGCCACCCACCCACCCCAAACACAAATCAACCAGAGCTTTTAAACCAGAGCATAAAGCTTATTCTGGCTAATCTTTCTCACACTAGGTCAGATGGAAGGAACTACAGAATGAACTCACCACAAGATGGCTTCATTTTGCCACTTTTCAACAGTTAAAGAAGTTAGGTACTAAGTCTTTGCCTAACCAGTTCTCTAGGATAATATGCCTTAATGTAAATGTAAAACAGCTGTATCTCCTTAAGGAATGGCACGTATCCTTAAGGGTTCTCCAATTGGAACAGCAATTGGAACAGCACAGGTGTAGCTTATTGATGAGGTAACTCCAAGACTTTGCTTAAAAACCCCAAGCCAGGCCGCTAGGCCTTTTTAGGATCTGCGGTAGTACATCACTATAGGTAAAGGTATTAAATACACCTTAAAATACACACAGACACACCACATCCAAAGGTGAGTCACTTACCCTGGGGAGCAGGCTATAGGGAGCTTCAGGCTAACAGCTTCTCTTCTTCCTCCCCGCTTGGGAGGACAGCAAGGAGGCCGTGCATACGTGCCAAGCACTGTAGGCGTGCATGCACACCAAGTGCTTGGCATGCATGCACAGTGGGGAAACCAGTGAAAAGGTAAGCCCCAAAGGTGGTTCCTCCCCAAAAGCTGCTGCCGGTTCTCCGAGACACTGAGAAAAGTTACTACCGGTTCTGGAGAACTGGTGAGAACCTGTTACATCCCATCACTGCAGGGGTGCCCAAACTAAAGCCTTGGGGGCCAGATCAGGCCCTGATGCCGTTTCATCCAGCCCCTGAAGCCCTCGTCGCTCCCGGAAGTGGAAGTAAAGTGCACCCGTACACGGCGCACTTTTACTTCCATATTTTCTGGGAGCAATGAGGGCTTCGCTGGGTGGATGAATTGCATCAGGGCCGGATTTGGCCCCCCCAGGCCATTGCATCCAGCCCCTTGAACCACCTGACCAGTCCACGGCCAAAAAAATTTGGGCACCCCTGCTTTATTATGAGGGAGATACACAGAAAGCCGCCTTGAAGACAGCAGACGTACAACCAGGCATAGCCTGGTGACAGCAACCTTGTGTTGCCGGCTAATCTTTCTCACACAAGATCAGGTGTGCAGAAGGAACTCACCAAAAGGTGTCTTCATCTTGGCATATCTGGGAACATTGGAATATAGCCCTGTGTTGTTTTTAACTTCTGATGGTTTTAACTCTGACGTTTTAGTGTTGGGTTTTATTTTTGTTTTTATTTTGGATGTAAGCCGCCCAGAGTCGGGTTCTCCCAATTGGGGCGGGGTATTAAATTTAATAAATAATAATAATAATAAAAACAACAACAACATTGTGGCACCTTAAAGACTAACTCCTATATTTAACTGTGAGCTTTTTGTGGACCAAGTCCACTTCACAAAAGCTCATAGTTAAATACAGGAGTTTAAGGCAGGAGTTCTCAACCTTTTTAACCCAGGGGCCGGATCACGCTCCCTCAGACAGCTTCAGGGGCCAGATGGCCATTTTGCCCTTCCTCCACCACATGGCACTTTCTGGTATGGTGGAGGCAGTGGGGGCCGCATGAAATGGTGCTGCAGGCAGTGGTGGGATGTCAAATTTTTTACTACCCCACCGTGATGTCATCACAGTGTGGAAGGAGCTAACGTCATGATGTCATGACATAGTGGGCGGAGCCAACATCATGACATTGTGGGCGGGGCCAAATAAAAATAATAAATAAATAAATAAAAAGAAGCGCGTGCGCACGCACACACCGCTCAATCCACCAACCCACAACACAAACCCGTAAATTAATTAATTAATTAATTAATATATTAAAATACACCCACCCACCCATCCACCCCAAACACAAATCAACCAGAGCTTTTAAACCAGAGCTTAAAGCTTATTCTGGCTAATCTTTCTCACACTAGGTCAGATGGAAGGAACTACAGAATGAACTCACCACAAGATGGCTTCATTTTGGCACTTTTCAACTTTTCAACGGTTAAAGAAGTTAGGTACTAAGTCTATGCCTAACCAGTTCTCTAGGATAATATGCCTTAATGTAAATGTAAAACAGCTGTACATTCTTAAGGGTTCTCCAATTGGAACAACAATTGGAACAGCATAGATGTAGCTTATTGATGAGGTAACTCCAAGACTTTGCTTAAAAACCCCAAGCCAGGCCACCAGGCCTTTTTAGGAACTGTGGTAGTATGCCAATATAGGTATTAAATACACATTAAAATACACACAGACACATCACTTCCAAAGGTGAGTAACTTACCCTGGGGAGCAGGCTATAGGGAGCTTCAGGCTAGCAGCTTCTCTTCCTCCACTGCATGCACAATGGGGGAACCAGTGAAAAGGTAAGCCCCGAAGGTGGTTCCCCCCCCCCCCCAAAAAAAGCTGCTGCTGGTTCTCCGGGACACTGGGGAAAGTTACTACCGGTTCTGGCGAGCTGGTGAGAACCTGTTACATCTCATCACTGGTTGCAGGCCACATTCGGCTCGCAGGCTGCAAGTTGAAAATCCTTGCTTTAAGGTGTCACAATGTTTTGTCTTTCTTCTTCTTTTTTTCTGTTCTGTTTTATTTAGTCTCAGATATGTTTGCACAGACTAACATGGCTACCACTTCAAACATTTCATCTTGGCAGTTTTATGCCTGACTTACACACTGAAAAAGGAGGAGGGTTTTTTTTTTCAAGTGGTAGACATAGTCTGTACAAGCATATCAGAGAGTAAACATGACAAAAAGACAAAAAGTCACGTTGTGGCACTTTAAAGATTAACTGCTGTATTTTATGAGGAAGGGCTCCACTGCAGCAGCAGTACTTAGTAGCTACTGCTTGGGTTTGCCTGCAAAAAAATAAATAAATCATGTATCTTAGCTTGACACATAAAGACTCATACACAAATCACAGCCGGCGTGGCGGTGGGGGCTTTGTACTACTAGTTGCAGAGCTTGGTATGTTGCCTGTTTAGTGGAGGTACACAGAAAGAACCTCAAGGATTGTGGTATTTTTGAACCACAATCAGGTGTACCCTGGTGACGGCAACCTTGTGTTGATGGCTAATCTTTTTCACACTAGGTTGGGCAGCAGGAACTGCAGAATGAATTCACCAAAAGGTGCCTTCATTTTGGCAGTTTCATGTCTGGCCTAGACACAGAAGAAGAAGTGGTGTGCCAAAGGTATTGTCCACCTTTGGTTTAGGATTTTGTAGAAGGACCATCTGGATTTTTTGTTTTGTTTCTATGCTACTCTTTTGAAGGGAGTGAGGTCGTCCATGTGGAAGTTTTCATTATTTCATGAGATTTCCAATCTGCCTCTTCACTATTACGTAGCAGCGCCCTGGGAACGTACAATCACCACACAACACAATAAAAGCAAGCAAAAGCAAGTTGAACCATGAAACCATTCAAATAAATACAAACATTAAAATTTGCCTACAGTTAAAATCACCACAGTAAATTGAACTGTATTATCAAATATAATATCTGCACACATGCTTGCAGCTCAGGATAGAGCGTAATTTGCAATTGGAGGGGGTGGGCAGCTACCAAAGAGAAAGCTTCCTCCCACATGTCGGGCAAATGGGCCCGCAGCTGTTGGAAATCTCAAGAGGACCTTTCTTGCAGATTTTAACATCTGCCATGTTTGTAATGAGATAGGCTGACAGATAGCTGGACCCCCAAGCTGTTTAGGACACAGAAGGTTAAAATCAGCTTCTTCAATTGGGCCCAGTAAGCAATGTATAACCAGGGCAGGACTTTCATCATCACCCGATCATATGATTTTGAGACCATGCACCATTTAGCCCAGCTCATGTATTCTGTACCAGCCAGTGATGGGATGTCCCCAGTTCCAGACGGATCCCTGGAACCGGTAGGACCAATTCCGGAGGGTTCTCCGTGAGGGGAGTCCACTTTTGAGGCGTCCGTTTCCGGACGCCTCACCGAAAGAAATTTTTTTTTAAAATCGGAGCTAAAATGGCTCCAATTGACTGCGCATGTGCAAAAACTCAATCTGACGCATTGCGCATGTGTCAGATTGAGTTTCTGCGCATGCGCAGTCAATTGGAGCCATTTTAGCTCCAATTAAAAAAAATTGTTTTACTGCTTTCAGGACGGCGGCGGCGGCGGCGGCACCAGCCCTCTGAGGAGGGCACCTCCCCCGCGGCACGTTGAGGGCTGCCTGGGCCGTCCGCTGCCGACAAGCCCCATGCCCTGGGGACGCGCGGCGCACTGCTGCCGCCGCCGCCTCCGCCGGGTGCCTGTGGACTGGGTGCCTGCAGCTGCCGCCCCACGCCGCCGCCGCCGGACCTGCCTGCATCCCTGTAGCCTCCTCCTTGGGCCGGTCCCTTTTTAGCCCGGCTGGAGGAAGCTGGAGGCGGTGCAGCATGGGGACGGCAGCCGCCACCATACCCACTGCTCCCCGCAGGCCCTGGCCGCCTGTGGCCGCTGCCAGAGCCGGGCCGAAAAGGCTCCGCCCCGAGGAAGATGCAGGCGCCCGGCGGAGGAGGATGCGGCGGTGGCGAGCCCCGCCGGGCTTACCCAGGGCATGGGGGTTTGTCGGGCCCCAGTCCCTAAGAGGGCGCGGCGGCAGTGGATGGCCCGCGCAGACACCAACGTGCCCGTGGGAGCTCGGTGGCTGGCCAGAGGCTGCAGGCGGCTGTGGCGGCTGTGGCCGGCGGCTGCAGGGCCGGCCGCGGCCTTTGTAGGAGGAAACAGCCGCAGTCGGGGGCAGCGTGTCTTGCCGGGTGGCCCCGGGCCACATGGAGGTTCATCGGCGCCAAGGAAGGTAAGTGAGGCTTTTATATTTAGGGTGGGTGGGTGATTTATTTGTGTTTTGGGTGGGTGGTTGTACTTTTATTTAATTTTTATTTTATTTATTTCTTTATTTTATTTCTTTAAGTTATTTACGGGTCTGTGTGCGTGTTTATTTTTTTTATTTTTATTTTATTTTTGGCCTTGCCCACAACGTCATGATGTCATGACGTTGGCTCCGCCCATGACGTCGTGACGTCATGACATTGGCCACACCCATGACGTCCATGACGTCATGGCGTGGTAGTAGAATTTTTGACATCCCATCACTGGTACCAGCTGAAGGTCCTGGATCCTCTTCTCCACACAAAACATATGGCAGTAGACAGCATACAGTATAACAATGGCAAGAATGACTGTTGCTAAGTCTGGTTTGTTTGTTAATTTATTTCATTGCATTTATATATCATTATCCTTTTGGCCAAAAGGCCACACAACGGTGAACAAGCAGAATTAGAACAACATGTAAATATAATAAAATGTATTAATATACACAATTAAGATAAAAAATAAGACTTGCTAGGTTTGCAGATGATGTAGTACTGACTTCCAGGAATGCTCAAAGACTTCAAAAAATGCTATGTGAGCTTGGCACAGAAAGTAGGAAGGTTGGCCTAAAAATGAATGGCTTGGAGACAAAATATATGCTTTCAAGCAACCAGTAGAACTTCCAAATAAGAATCCTGAATGAGCTCATTGAGCAGGTCGACCGCTATGACTATCTCGGCCATCTGATTGGGATGAACAATGATCAGAGAGCAGAAATAGCCAGAAGAAAGAAAGTGGGGTGGGTGGCATTCAACTCCATCAAAGAAATCTTGCTAAACAAGAAACTCAACAAGAAATGTGCCAACCTTGCTAATTCAACAGTACTACCTGCAGTTCTCTATGGGAGTGAAAAATGATCATTAATGAAGACTGAGGAAGAAGAATTATCAAGCACCTTAAGAGCCATGGAAAGATCAATGCTAAAGGTGTCCCTTCACCACCACATCCCCAATGCCCAGATAAGAAAACAAGGCAGAATCAACAAAGCTGCTGTTGATGATCATAAATGGGAATTGCGCTGTGCTGGACACATTTCTTGAATGACAGATGGGCATTAGACAACAGTAGTCACTGAGTAGTATTCCAGAGTACTGTGGTAAAAAGACCCCTTGGTTGCCCCCCCCCCCCAAAAAAAAAAAAAGATAGGAAGACTCAATCATGAAAAGTTTTGGTTGGACCTGGAGAAGAAGAGTACATCAGTGAAAAGAATGAAAAGTTGTGGCCAGTAGGAACTCATCCCTTGATAGTCTAGTCCAGGGGTGCCAAAACTTTTTGGTCCACAGGCCAGTCACGTGGTTCAGTGGGCCGGTCACATGGCTCAGCAGGCTGATCACATAGTCCCTCCCACCAGAAGCAGAAGTAAAATACCCCTTGCAGTCTGTTTTGCAATAGGATGAGACAGATTTTTAGACTACCATTTTCTCTGTTTTAAGCAAGGGTGCCCAAACTATAGCCAGGGGCCAGATTTGGCCCCTGACACCAATTCATCCAGCCCACATCACCCTTGCTGCTCCTGAAAGCAAAAGTAAAATGTGACCATACAGGCACATTTTACTTCCGCTTCCAGGAGCAGCAAAGGTGGTGTGGGCCAGATGAACTGGTGTCGGGAGCTGGATCCAGCCCCTGGGCCATAGTTTGGGCACCCCTGGTCTAGTCAATCAAAGAATATACAAATCCAACCAAAAAGGAATCATTGGGCAACAGGAGACAGAATGTCACTTCTTCTTTTATGTCTAGGCAAGAAGTTAAACTACTAAAATGAAGCCACCTTTTGGTGAATTTATTCTGTAGTTCCTTTTTGCCTGGCTTAGTGCGTGAAAGATTAGCTGTCACAACAAGGATGTCATTGCCTGGGGTATGCCCAATTGTGGTTCAAAACTACCACAAGCTTCGAGGAAGCTCTTTCTGTTTACCCCAGAATGTCAATGAAAGCCTCTCTAAATAGTTCAGCCTTCACAGCAGAGGCGTAGCTACCGCCGTATCTGCCGTATCAATTATACGGGGGGGCCCAACGTGCGTAAGCAAAACAAATCTTTACCCTTCCTAAGGGCCCCCAAACAAATTTTTATACGGGGCCCCGCCAAGGCACGCTACTCTTCTGCTTCACAGATTTATGAAATTCATGGAGGGAGGGAGCCAGATGGGTGTGTATTAGAAGGTAAAGGTAAAGATTTCCCTTGCTCGAAAGCAAGTCGTATCCCACTCTAGAGTTCAGTGCTCATCTCTGTTTCAAAGCCGAAGAGCCAGCACTGTCTGCCACCACCAAGAAGACCTGCTTCCTAGTCACAACTTTTCAAGGCTCACTCCGGGTGAGGACCCAAAGCCTTAATGCCTGAGAAGACCAGGTAGACTGGGATGAATTGAATCAGAAGAGATGCTGAAGTCCCAGAGCATATAGTAGAGCTTTGCTTTTCAACACCAAGCCTAGACTTGGGCACGGAACTCAACAGGCAACCAATGCAAGTAGGCCTAGAATTTTATTCTTCTTCCCGTTTACACTATATCATAAAGAATGGAGTGTAGTGTGATATAAATTAGAAGAAGAAAAACTGTCGGCTCATTTAGACATACTCAATTGGAGCAAGTTGAGTTTTTACAAACAGGTTTGCTTAAGGGTGGAAGCTAGCTGGATAGCTCAGTGCTTTAGGGCAGTGATAGCTAATCTTGGCACTCCAGGTGTTCTTGAACTTCAATTCCCAGAAGCCCTGATCACCAGGAGTGCTGGCTTGGGCTTTTGGTAATTGAAGTCCAAAAACACCTGTAGTGCCAAAGTTAGCCATCACTGGTTTAGGGTATATGGCTGTGGCGTTCAATTCCCAACTGTGTCTCCTGCATGTAAAGCCACCCAGTGTAACCTTGAGCAAGCTGTACAACCACCAGGCTGCAGGCTGGTCCTGGGTCATGGGAATGGGTGGGCACTGGGAGCCCCAATGGCAGCCTTCTGCGCTCAATGTGCTCCACCGGGTCTGCCTGGCGAATGGAACAAGAGCGCGAGCTTCAGGCACAGCAGATAGGAAGGTGGCTGGGGCCCTCCTCCATGTTGCTTAACTATGGCAAGCTCCACCCTGCAGCTCCCTGTGTGCAGTGTGATACCTCACTACCCAAATTGAATGGTGTGGCTGGCAACCGGCTGGGCCCCTCCTCCTTGTTTTTGAGCTACAGAGGGGCACTGTCCAATCCCACCACCGAAAAATTGTTTAGCATGAAACCGATCCGTTGTGCAAAAGCGGTTGGGGACCCCTGCTGTACAGACTCAAAGTACCACAGAAGAAGGGAGTGTTGAACCACTTCTTTATCTAGAAAATCCTGGGAAGGGTTGCCATAACGTCAGCATTGACTTGACAACCACTATTATTATTTATAAAGAATGAAATTTCAACTGCAAAAGATAGAAATTAGAGATGTGAAAGTGTCAATTAGATTGTATTTTTTCGAGCAGTGCCTTACATTTTCTCACCCACCTTGCTTCCTATTGGTTGTGAGACTCAATGTTTCTTCCCATGCCAAAATTTGTCCACATCCTACAATTGTTTTCTTAATGTGTGTAGTTCTTTGTACATTTCACCTATCTTATACAACTTTTCCAATTGACTAAAACATAATTTTAATCAAATATATTTTTAAATGGACACGTTTTTATGTCGTTTTTATTTTTCAAAATGCCTTGCAAGCCTCACAGATGCAATACTTCGCATGAAGTACTTTTCTTTTTGCAATGAGTTTCAAGAAATGCAAAATGACTACTTTTGCAAAGCTGCCTAAATTCAGTAAAATTCATTTCCATCTCTGATGGGAATAAAAGAAAACAAATGTGATGTGCAAACGCATACATGTGAAGCATATTTGATGCTTTCTATGTATTTCCACAGAGTAGTAATTCAAAGACTGCTGTAAGAATGCAAATATTTCTTTTTATTCAAGCTATTGGCAAACGGTGGCAGTTTTTTGTTACACATGAATGCCCAATAGGATCTGAGTCATCCAGCTGGCTAGAGTCATTTTTGATCAAATACTTATTTGTGCCAAACTGTATAGAGGCAGCAGTTGAATATACCCCCTACCATTTTGCCAGTGAAGTTCGCTGCAGGCTATGTTACTACTTTCAGCTGATTATGTATTCATAAACGTACACCATGGCTGAGTACAGGCTTTCTGGGTCCTAACAACAGAATTGCTACTTCATGTTTAACATGCTGAGATTCTAACAGAAGATCAATGCCTAATTGAAGCTTGGAACAGTTAGCATAGGCTTCCTAGCCGCCCAGAGTGGGTGCCCATTCCAGATAGACAGGGTATAAGTCCAATAAATAAATACATGAATTGGCATCGGGGCCAGATCTGGCACCTGGGCCGTAGCGACCAGCCTCCTGAACCACGTTTGTTCTCCAAACAGTATTATATTGTCAGTTGCTGAACCTGAAGTTTAGCACAGTATTGACACTAGAACTTTAATCAAGCATGTTCTATACAAATGGGTTCCACTGTTGCCTGGGGAAGGAAAAGATCCAAAGAATCATCAATTTATTAGAATCTTCCCTGTCTATTTACAAGAAAAAATTATAGTAATAGATGTGAATTCTTTTGTAACCCTTCTGAAAGTATAATGAAATTCCAGTTATTCTCTAGAGCAGGGTGCCCAAACTTTTTGGGCCATGGGCTGGTCACGTGGTTCAGGGGGCTGATCACTATGGCCCAGGGGTCGGATCTGGCCCTGATGCCAATTCATCTGACCCATGAAGCCCTCGTCGCTCCATTCAGGCACGTTTTACTTCCGCTTCCAGGGGTGAAAAGGGCTTCGTGGGCCGGATGTATTGGCATCAGGGCTGGATCCGGCCCCCTGGCCATAGTTTGGGCACCCCTGCTCTAGGGATCTCTGACAGAAAAGTATGCTGATAGGATTATATAAGATCAAGCAAAGCAAAACCAAGACAAACAGACAATGGACAGCAGCAGGAGCCAATGAAATGTAGAAAACAATCACTTTACAGAATGAACAAACAATGTCTGAAACTGAATCAGAGGAAGCAATGGAAACTGCTACAGTGGATATATTACATGTACTATTGGGGGGGGGGAAGCACTCACATTGGAAACAATAGAGAAGTTAAATTGTTCTAGATGGTATGTTTGGCCTTCTTCCATGTCTAAATTGCTTTCTGTTATCTGTTCAGAAGTGTTTTGACCTAGAGACTATAACCATTGTTTTCAGTTTTGCTCTGTATTTTTACACCCCCTAGACTTCTTCTCTTTGGCAGGGTGATGGACCACAATGGGTACACAGTGTTCATACTGAGATGAACAAAAGGAAGGGTGTCTTGCATGAACACTGGTTAATTATGTATGTATGGCCAGCTGTTTTTGCGGACTACGATGCACATGTGCCAGAAGGAAGCTGCAGAAAGGGGTTAGTGGGGGAGGGAAATACAGGTTTGCATTTTCTATTTATTTAACTGAGACTGGTGCCAAATCCATTTTGGAAAGTTAGAAAAGCTAGCATTATATATATATATTTAAAACAATTCTGAATATTTGGCAGAATTATGAAAATATTTACACTGGATGTTTCACAGAATGCCCTAACTGCATTTTGTCTTAATGTATTCTTAAGAGAAGAGACTGGCATTAATATCCCATGTATGTATGAGGCTGGAAGGCAGCATTGCTTTTTTCCAGGGAAACAGCCACCCCATTGTTCTCTCTCACAGAGGCAATTTTTTAATGTACATAACCTCTTTGAACACAAAGACAGTCTTTAAAAAATAAATAAGCTCTTCAAGGCAGCAGTGTGTAATAGGAGGCAAACGAGAAAGGATATGATTAGGCACAGTTATTTTGCCTTAATCAACGATGCTCTGTCCTCATTCCCCTGATTCAGCACCCAGAAACTGCATCCAAACTCCCAAATGCACTTGAAGTAGCCAATACACAGCCTGAAAGAATAAAAAGTTCCTAATCCACTCAGTCCTGTGCAGTAGAGAAACTCCATTAATGAAAGAGTCACAACAACAAAAAGAATACGTTTTCTTGTCTGTGGTCTTCTTCAAACAGCTGTAATCTCCACATCCAGCTGAAGAAAATAGCAAGTCAAAACAGAGATTTAAAATTGCATTTTTTTCAAAAAAAAAATATAATGTCGCAAAGGGATTTTTACAGGATAGCAAGACAAAAATTGTTATTAATGATGCAACCAGATGGCTGAATTATCCCAGTCTGGATTGCTAGATTATGCTAAACGAGGTTACTTTGAAGTGCAGTATGTCATTTGGGGCAATTCTTGCATCCAGATGTAGGGGTCCCAGATTATAGAATTATAATTCCCTATTTATGTGTGGTAATTGTTATGATTATATAAACACAATGTATCCCTGTACATGCTTTCATGTATAAGATTGTATTACGTCTAGCTGTCTTACACAAACCCCCACATAGGACTATATTGCGCATATCTTTATAGCTATCTTGTATAAACTTAGAACTGCCCTTGCACTAAATTTAACCCCAGAAGGTCACTTTTCATTTCTCGCTTGTGATGAACTTTAAGTTAGACTCTTGTTTATAAGAATGTGGAAGGGAGTTAGTAAAGGTAAAGTTTTCCTTTGCTTGAATGCCAGTCGTATCTGATTCTAGGGTTCAGTGCTCATCTCTGTTTCAAAGCTGAAGAGCCAGCGCTGTCTGGTTCTGCAGGCGTTTCCATGGTCATTTGGCAGGTATGACTAGACACTGGAGTGCATGGAACACTGCTTACCTTCCCACTGAAGTGGTCCCTATTTATCTACTTGCAATTTCTTGCTTCCGAAATGCTAGGTTGGCAGGAGCTGGAACAAAGATGGGAGCTCATTCCATCCTGCAATACTGACTGCTGACCTCCTGCCTTCCAATCAGTGTGTTACCTACTTGAGCCACTGCTCAAGTGACAAGATAAAGAAGTAGGAAAAATGGAGTCCTTTATCATCAAGGTTAGGGAAGGGGCAGGGCAGGGAGAGGTACAGTAAAACCTCATATAACACTAAAACCTGGTTCCACAAGTCTTGGTGTTATATGATTTTTAGTGTTATCTGATGCATGTTAAAATCCTATGGGATTCATAGAAATACATTGCAACCACACAGGCTTTAGCAGTTGTTATCTGAAGCATCCCATAGGATCTTAATGTTATCTGATGCAATTCTTCCTCCCAGATTCCTTAATGTTATGCGATTTTAGTGTTATTCGATACTAATGTTACATGAGGTATTACTGTATTGGAAATTGGGTAAAAGTATAAGGTGATTTCTTTGTTTGGCACAGCACTCCTGCCTCATTCCTTGCTGCGTGTGTAGTCCAGTTCTCTCATCAGCTGATTAAAGAGCTGTTTATTATTTTATTCTGGTCTCTCCTTCTCTGATTTAATTGGGTAAAAAGGTATCTGATGAGCCTAAGAACCAGGAATAGTTCCAGCCCACAATACACTGCAAGGATCTACCACACCATTGCCTCAAACAGTCCTGCCTAGCCTAGTCAGGACCAATCTTCTTTCTCTTTAAAGCAGTGTTTCCCAACCTTTGGTTTTTGCACTTCAATTCCTATAAACCCAAGTCAATTCCCCAAAGCTTCTTTTCCTTTTAAAATAGTGGTTCCCAACATGGAGCACACATACCACATGGGTATTGACTTTGTTGTTGTTCAGTCGCACAGTTGATTCCGACCCTTTGCGACCCTATGGACCACTGTCCTCCAGGCACTTTTGTCCTCCACCATCCTCCTCAACTTGCTCAGTTCTGTGCCCATTGTCTCTACAATACCATCTAACCATCTCATTTTTGGCCGTCTCCTTTTTCTTTTGCCCTCCACCTTTCCCAGCATCAAGGCTTTCTCAAGTGAATCCTCTCTTCTCATTTGTTGTCCAAAGTACTTTAGCTTCATCTTTACTATTTGACCTTCTAAGGAGCAGTCAGGGGTGATTTCTTCTAAGATTGACCTATTTGTTATCCTCGCTGTCCAGGGGACTCTCAAAACCCTTCTCCAACACCACATCTCAAAGGTGTCTATTCTTCTGCGCTCAGCTTTCCTAATGGTCCAGCTCTCACAACCGTACATTGCCACCGGGAATACCATTGTTTTGACTAGACGAATTTTTATTTGCAATGTGATGTCTCTACTTTTCACTATGTTCCCCAGGTTTCTCATCGCCTGCCTCCCAAGAATCAGTCGCCTTTTTATTTCATGGCTGCAATCACTACCTGCAGTGAGCTTTGATCCTAGGAAAGTAAAATATGTCACTGCTTCTACTTCTTCCCCATCTATTTTCCAGGGACTGATAGGGCCTGTTGCCATGATCTTGGTTTTCTTGATATTAAGTCTCAAGCCAGCTTTTGCACTTTCTTCTTTCAACCTAATCAGGAGCTTTTTTAAGTCCTCCTCACTTTCTTCCATTAGGGTGGTATCATCTGCATATCTCAAGTTGTTGATGTTTCTCCCAGCAATTTTGATCCCAAATTGTGATTCCTCCATCCCTGCATTGTGCATTATGTGTTCTGTGTATAAGTTGAATAAGCATGGTGACAAAATGCACCCTTGTCTTACTCCTTTTCCTATTACAAACCACTCCGTCATTCCGTATTCTGTCCTAACTGTTGCCTCTTGACTATTGTACAGATTTCTCATGAGGCATATAAGGTGTTCTGGTGAAAATAGAAATCCCCCTTTGGTGTGTGTGCTCCATGTTGGAAAAGAAGCTTCTTACTTCTCAAGATGGTTAAGCAGCTGGCTAGCTGACCCTTTGTTGAAACCTCTTACTCAGGGGTGGCCAACCTTTTTTTGCTGTGGGCCTGACTTGGGCTTCTGGTCATTGAAGCCCAAGAACACCTGGAGTACCAAGGTTTGCCATCACTGCACTATACACTACAATAACAGTACAGTGGTACCTCATATAACGATTTTCCCTATGGGATGCATCATACAACGTGTTTTTTTGGTTTTTTTTGCTAAGTGGTTTTTTCCCATTGAAAAATTGTTGTATGATTTTTTCCATAGGGAAAACCTAATTGTTATGCAATTTTGTTGCTATATGGGGTGACTGTTGTATGAGGGTCTAGTGTAGTTTCTGATTAGTGTACCTTTTACTTGCTCTTTCCTCTGCCTCTTGCACTTTTTTAAAAAAATATCACAACTATTTGAGATGGATTAGGCTGAGAAGTAATCAGAAGTCACCCTCTCAGAATCATGTCTAAATGGGAATTTGAAGCAATTTCTCCATAAGACTCATTCAACACTTGTTTGCAAAAGTCCGTCCATCCGTCCATCGGTCCTTCCTTCCTTCCTTCCTTCCTTCCTTCCTTCCTTCCTTCCTTCCTTCCTTCCTTCCTTCCTTCCTTCCTTCCTTACTTACTTACTTACTTACTTACTTACTTACTTACTTACTTACTTACTTACTTACTTACTTACTTACTTACTTACTTACTTACTTACTTACTTACTTACTTACTTACTTACTTCGGTCCGTCCTTCCTTCCTTCCTTCCTTCGGTCCTTCCTTCCTTCCTTTCTTCCTTTGGCTGGAAATGAATTACTTCATTGAAATTACTTGCTAAGAACTGAGTGAAGAAGTGATTGGCCATTAAAATAGGACTAAGGATCATAAGACTCTTGTGAGGTCTCATGGGAGATGGGTTTTTTAATATTCTGCCAAAATGGCAAAGAAGAATTGTGTCATACATTGGAGCTGGGAGCCTGTCTTTGTTTTCAAACTAATCCAAACAGGAGCACAGGGAGTAGAGCCTACCATATCGCCTTCTCCTTCTACATTTACCATAGAAAATGTTCAATTATCTAGATTCCATAGTTTAAGCATAGCAAATGTGGTATATTTGCAACTATTTAATATTTTCATCCATGCTTTGTTTTCATTATGTGTTTTAGAATAAATATGTAATATTGGAATGACACACTTACTTGCAAATATGCCCTACTGAAAATGCAATTGAGCTTACTTTGGGATAGAACTAAAACTATCACCTCAAGTGCAAATGGCAAGTTACTGATTTCATTAAAGCAAAAAGAAGTGCCTTAAAAATTCAGGTTGCATTTCTCTCCAAGGACCACACTTGAAAACACATGACCTTCACTATACACATTAGTTGAAGGCAAGGACTAATAACTGGTATTGATTGCAGCAGGGGTATATGCTTTCTCAGTGGGATCAATAGAGTTTAGTAATGTTTAAGCTGGGAGCAACCCTGTCCTAGATAAATAAAATGTATGGACAATATAAAGAGGAAAATGTCTCATATTTATCTGACAACTAGCAGAATATTCTATGTCTGTACTATGAAGGTCATACATAAAGTCATACAAATCCTTCATGATTTTAGAATAAACAAATAGTGCTGCAGCTCCCAGTATTATTCCAAATGGCAGATAAACATGGTGATCTCATGTGCTGGTAATATTTATAATTTCAAGCACAATCAATGGTTTCTGCACCATTTTGCCTTTCAGCACATTTTACAGCATACAGTACTTCAAAAATACTGTAATGTAAATTTGCCTTCATGTGGCAAATCATAAGACAGTCATCTGTGCCTATGAGTATCATTGTCAATATGCTATCAGCATACACTGGAAATTCCTTGCTTTCATTGGATCAATTTATAGTACAGTCTCTTCATGGCAAAGATTAGGTATGTAACTAAGAAGTTTGATGGAATTTTAATCATTTAACATGAGAGTTTCTAACTTTACTGTCTAGAGGGTAAACATGTAGTTTTACTTTGTCGTGTGGACAAAGGAAAATAAAACTGTCTTCCTGGTTTAATAGCAAGTTCCTTCCATTTTTGCAACCACTGTCTTTTCAGTGCACATCTGGTCATCCTATAATAGTGAAAGCAAACTTTTTAGAAACTGAATGCTGAAGGAGGTGGAGGCAGAGTGTGTGTGCCACTTGAGACACACTGGTGATGTCATGTGGGTGCATGCACACGTGCATTACCTGCCCATGGACAGTGGTTCACCACCACTGTCCTATACCAGGGGTCTGCAAACTTGGCTCTCCAGGTGTTCTTGGACTTAAATTCCCAGAAGCCCAAGTCAGCACTCCTGCTGATCAAGGCTTCTGGGAACTGAAGTCCAAGAACAGCTGGAGAGCCAAGTTTGCTGACCACTCTCCTATACCAATTGACACAAATTCTAATTCTACCCACTCTGCATTTATACTTATCTATTGCACTTACTTAAATAAGTATATGTGGTGAAGCCAAAAAAAGTTCAGCAGCCAGTGGAAGGAACACAGATTCATTCACCAAGGTAAGGGCACTGGTTACAGTTGGTCAAGAAGCTTCCTACTGCAGCAGGAGGGTGTTCAGAGCATTTGCACTCCATTTTTAGATATATATTTTTTGTCACGTTTTGGCACCGCCAGAAGCTCTCCTTGCCACCAGGAAGTGCTGAAAATTCCCCCTTCCCCTCAATAGCTGATTGTTGGGGACTGGTCCAGCAATTACCAGAGCTGGCCACGAGAGGCTGCTGTTGGAAATGTGACGAATATGGATTGAAAACCATTCCAGAGGTCAGAAAAAAGTGGAAAAGTCTTTTATCTGTTAAAACTCTTTCTAAAGTACACTTTGGGATTTTTCATTGTGTAATATTTTTGGGCTTTTTTTCTGACCTCCATAATGTGTTATTTGGTTTTCAATGCATTACTATGGGAAAACGTGCTTCAAGTTGCAAATTTTTGGGGATACAAAAACCCTCAAGAAATGAATTAATTTCATATCTCAATGTACCAGTGTTAAAAACAAGGAGAATCATACAAATAAATGAAATCCAGTGCCACATAATAGATTGAGCAGGGGTTCCTACCCTATGGCCCATGGGCCTAATCCAAACCACAGGACTAATTAATACAACCCACAGTGGGAACCCAGCACTGCCAGAAGCTCCCACCACCACCAGAAGTGCCAAAATGCAGCAGCAATCATGGATTTTTTTTTGGCTGCTTTGGCAGCACCTGCCACTTCCGACAGTGGCAGGAGAATGTTCGGAGCATTTTCATGCCATTGTGGGAATTTTTGCCACATTTCTGCTGTATTTCAGCAGCTAAATCATGAATTTTGGGACTTCTGGTGGTGGTGAGAGCTTCCAGTGGTGCCTGGGACTGTGAAACCCAGAAGTCCCAAAATGTCATGTTTTAGTGGGTGAAACACAGTGGAAACACAATGAAAAATTCTCAAATTGGAGCAAAAATGCTCCGAAAACACTCCCACCACTATGGGAAGCAATAGAGGCTGCCCAAGCAGCCAAAAAAAAAAAATTGCATGATTGCACCTGCTGCCACTGCCGAAAGCATAAGCACTGGAAACAACAATGCTTCCAGCCTGCACAGCTGAGTGTCAGGGGTTGGTCCAGCCTGTTTTGAGAAAACATTGGGAACCCCTGAGATAGAGTGTATGATGAATGCACACTCTTCCTCACTTGCTCAGGGACCTCTCAGCGTTCAATCCAAAGTGGATCATTCAAAAAATCCCCTCTAGAACTCACCCAAAGCTCACGCAAGGAAAAATATGTTCACCATTCGTTCTCCAGCCACCCAGCTGACCAAAACCTGGCTCCTCTGTTTACAGAGACAAGCCCCTTTACTTTGAGAGGTTACGGTAGCGCATAAAAGAGGCAAAAAAAGGACTTCGTGTCTTTTAACCCGATATCCCATTTCCAATGAACACGCGTTGATTGAAGAAAATATTTTTATTTAAAGTGGTAGCATGGTTCTTGATGAATCGGGTTACAGATCTCAGCATAGAAAAATAACCTAATAAAAATTCTCGTCTTTGTTCAAGCCATGTGCTCATGGTGAATATCCAGGGAGAAAGGGCTTGCAGCATTTGCCCATTTCCTCCCCCTTTAAAAGTTCTACATCTTCTCTGCTTGAGAATCAAAATCTCTCTCTCTCTGCTTCTCTGCCCAACTGCTTAACTACCTCTCTGCCACTCCCTCTTTCAAACCTTCCCTCCAGGTGTAATGTAACTAGCAGACATCCAATCAAATAACAGAGTTGGGGTAAGCAACTGTTTGAATTTATGAGGCCTTGTTGGCACCTCCAAGTCTATTTATCTCTTCCCATCCGGGCCCCAAAGTGTGAAAAACAACCAAGTGGCCTTTTTGGCAAAGAAGCCACATTTCCCTTATAGACCAAAACATATGAAACTCCATTTTGGATATGTGAAGGACTTTGGGCCTCATTTCATGACAGAGTGTCAGAATAGGATTCAGGAGGGCTGATCCCAATCATGGTTCACCAATGTATGCTCGTTCGATAACCATTCCTTGAATACCGATATGCCTCAAAAATCCTCCTAGAGTAACCATACGTGGAAAGCCACTTGATGACAGATAACCTAACAACAAATAAAATGATCAGCAGTAAGATTTTTGAAAATTGCACTAACTTAGTTATTAAAATCAGCAATTGGATAGTTGACCAAAGTTTTTTTTAATAGATGCTGAAACACCATCAAGGTGCCTACCTGTTGGGCTGTGTAGTGGAGAGAGGAATTTCCTAGAGGGGGGACAACGGGCTACAGCTGAATCCCGGCAAGACTGAGTGGCTGTGGGTAAGGGGTCCCGTGTTAACAAAGGAGCTTCCACCTTTGGTTCTGGATGGGGCAGCCCTGCCCCAAACAGACCCGGTGCGTAATCTGGGGGTCCTCCTGGACTCACGGCTACTGTTCGAAGAGCAGGTGGCAGCCGTGGCCAGGAGGGCTTTTGCACAACTTCGTGTAATACGCCAGTTACGCCCACTCCTGGACCGGGATGCTCTGCTTATGGTCACACATGCGTTGGTCACCTCCAGACTTGATTACTGCAATGCGCTCTACATGGGGCTGCCCCTGATGACCATCCGGAGACTCCAGCTGGTTCAAAATGCGGCAGCCCGGGTAGTGGTGGGGTGTGGGCGTTATGCTCATGCCTCACCGCTGCTCCGGGAGCTGCATTGGCTGCCAGTATGTCTCCGGGTGCAATTCAAGGTGCTGGTTATCACCTTTAAAGCCCTATATGGTAGTGGGCCAGGATACCTAAGAGACCGCGTCACCCCAAGAACATCTGCCCGTCCCACCAGGGTGGATCGGAGAGGCTCCCTCGTTGTTCCTTCGGCGAGAATGGCGCATCTCGCCTGTACCAGGAGAAGAGCCTTCTCCGTGTCCGCCCCGGCCCTCTGGAACCTCCTGCCCACTGAACTGCCCCTTCAGACAGAGCTCCTGCCCTTCCGGAAGGGTGTGAAAACCTGGCTGGCTGGACAGGTTTGGGGACCTGGGAATAGGAATTCCCTTACCAGGTGGCTTATTTAAAGGACTGCCAACCTGGGTCTGGAAGTGGGACTGTGTACTGTTTTTAATTTTTGTGGTAATATTTTGATGACCTTTTAACTGATGTTATATTGGAGTAAACTGTTTCTTATGCTTTTACTTTTATTTTTAGTGTTTTGTAAGCCGCTCAGAGTCGGGTTCTCCCGATTGGGGCGGGGTATCAAGTGTAATAAATAAATAAATAAATAAATAAATTCCATGGAGGTTTGGAAATGAAGAGTTTCCTGATACAATTTAATGAATTCACCACACATAATGTTGTTACAGTTAATGCAAAGGGTGATGGTAAGTTCCTGTGGAATCTCAGATGATGAAAGAAAGAAAGCACAAATCATTGTTGCTATGTCTGTTATCTGTCTAGGCATGATTCTCAAACACTATGGGGATATGTATAAATACTGAGGACATATATTTGCACTTCTTGTGTCAGAAAAAGTAGATTTTAATCCATAAACTTGTTAATTTTTAATGTGCTACAATAGAATGCTTTTTGCCCTCTCTCCTTTCTTTTCTTTTTCCCCTTTAATTTTGCCAACCAGAGATAGCATGAGTGCATTAGCACAAACTTGTTTCCCGGAAGATTCATGTTACATCAGATGCCAAGTGGAGTTTTGAATTAGTTCCACACTTCTAGCTTTGTTCCAGGAAATATGTCTCTAATAAACATAATTAATTTAGAAAGAAGAAAGCAATTTCAAAACACCTGTATTTATTTTAACCAATGTAAGCTTTCCTGACAATTTTGTTGTTCAGTCGCACAGTCGATTCCGACCCTTTGCGACCCTATGGACCACTGTCCACCAGGCACTTCTGTCCCCTTCTTCTTTTGCCCTCGACCTTTTCAAGCATTAAGACCTTCTCAAGTGAATCCTCTCTTCTCATTTGACGTCCAAAGTACTTTAGCTTCATCTTTATTATTTGACCTTCCAAGGGGCAGTCAGGGTTGATTTCTTCTAAGATTGACCTATTTGTTCTCCTCCCTGTCCCGGGGACTCTTAAAACTCTCCTCCAACACCACATCTCAAAGGCATCTATTCTTCTGCCCTCAGCCCTCCTAATGGTCCAGCTCTCGCAACCATACATTACCACAGGGAATACCATTGCTTTGACTATGCGAATTTTTGTTTGCAATGTGATGTCTCTACTTTTCACTATGTTCCCCAGGTTTCCCATTCCCTACAATATTCCCTACAATATTATAGGATTAATCATCCATACACCTCAGTCTTGACATGCAAACTCAATCCACTTTCCCACTAGCATCAATAGAGATTTTTGCCAGGAATGGGATTAGACATACTGAATTTAACAGAAATCAAGGCTCTGCATGCTCTCTAGAAAATTAAGGCAGCACCTTATATGCTTAATGTATCATATAGTTTAACCCTCAAATGACACAAAATGTGGGTTTCCTGAGACAACTTGCAATTATACTTTAAACAGAAAAATGTCCTCTTGTAAAGGAATTCAGGAAGGGAAGGGAGCACAAACATTTACTTGGATTCAAAGCAATCATGATTACAAATTGATTTATACAAGTCTTAGCAACAAACTGCTGAGAATAGAAATTGCTAAGGGAGTAAGTGACTTGCTAGGATTTTCCATTTAAAATCATTTTCCTTTTACAACCCTCAAAGAGGTCAGATTTTAGCCTCATAGCATAGCCTCTTTTTAGCCTCATAGCACATACGACATGGCTGGCAGGTCTGGTTTGGGGAGCGGATCGATCAATTTCCCCAGCCAGTTGGATGGTTTGATGCCCCAGTACGTCCAAGTTATAATACCTAGCTTTTAATTAAGTTTTTAAGCTTTTTAAAAGTTTTTAATTTTTTAAAGTGTTTTTAAAATTGTTGGAAATCGCCCTGGGTCCCTTCGGGGAGGAGGGCGATAAACAAATATAAATAAATAAATAAATAAATAATGAGCAAGGCCAGTCAGAATTTCTGCTACTGCTTCTGGCAAACTGGTGCAAACCTGCTGTTGCCCATCACTGACTATGATTTATTTTCACCCAAAGCAATGTGTCTTGTGTTAAACATTACCAACTTCTTCCTTTGGCTTTAATGTGATATGATTGATTTTTGCTGAATTGAGGGCCAAACAACACATTACGAATAACCAATCATTAAAGTTGAAAATCACTTTATAGTTCCAGAGATATGTTTTAGAAGAGTCTTGTGACCCTGTCATCGAATTGCTTCCTTAATGACCAGAGCTTAGACTGGCTTTTATACAGGGAAGAATAAGGTGAAGCAGCTGCTTCAAGAGGCAAGTTGTTATGTATTTACTTTATGATGACAGTAATCATGCTGATGATAATGTACTGCTATGGATGGATAGGAGTACTCTTAGAAAGTCCTACTGTCATACCAAAGTAACGTGGTAAGCTTTGAATACTATACACCATGAGTTAGGTGAGCAGTGAAGTATTTATTTGTTTGTCTGACCAAATATCCTGCTATGGTAATAGAGTACAGCCAGCAACTCAAAGCTGAGTGTCAGGCAGCGGTTAACTAACCAGAGTCTTTAAAGGGGCCAACAGCTACAGGTGGATGAGCCCCTTTAGGTGGGGTGATGGTCCTCTCAGTGGAGGGAATGCCACTGGAAACCATCATTTTGGGCATGACAGCAAAATTTGTGGAGAAAGAACCATTCTGATTCCCAACGATCATGGAGGTGGAAGTGGCCAGGCCAGATGGACTGGCTGTCCATATCCTCAAGGCTGTGGCACTCCATTGCAGTCCTGGTGTTAAATCCTGCATGTCATGTTTCACATGTGCTTCAGGAGATGGCTCCGAGATCATAGTGTGTGGGTCACTTCATCGCAAGCTGGGATACAACTGGCTTTCAAGCAAGGGAGCCCTTCAATTAACTAATTAATCAATGTTCTATTAGTGCCAGCACTTCACAATTGATTGTCTTAATCAAAATTACCTCCCTGTCTTCCCAGCAACTGTTTTTGCACAGTAGAAAAATGCCGGCATCTGTATTTTCCTCTGCTCTGCATGTCAAGTTACACTTTTCTAGCAGCAACAGCCCAAATGTCATTTCATCACCATGATGAGAATTTGGCTACTATTATTACGTGAATGAATACTCTTTCTCTGTCATTCACTCTGAAAATCCCACCTCAAAGAAAACCTACAAGGCAGAGGAAAGGACTATAGCTTAGAGCAGTGATGACCCAACTTTAGCACTCCAGGTGTTCTTGGACTTCAATTCCCATAAACCCAAGTCAGTACACCTGCTGATCAGGGATTCTGGAAATTGAAGTTTAAGAACATATGGCGTGCCAAAGTTGGCCATCACTGGATTAGAGCTTGGAACAGGACACATTTTAGAATATAGCATTCAGGCTCTCTCCAGCTAGCATGGTTTTTTATGATGTTGGCTAGAGGAGTATAGCAGCTGTATCTAAAAAAGTAACTGTTCCAAAGTTTGATCTTCTTATCTTTCTCCCTGCAGTCTGATTTTCTGGGCTAGGAAGTCCAACTAAAAAAAATTCAATTCATTTGTTTCCGTGCACAATGAAGAATGTTATTTCCACCTAATCTCACTTCCAGCTGCACCTGAAGAGGCAATATAAAGGATGGAAATACAGGTTTTGTTTTTTTAAGTATACAGTGTTTGAAACTATTTCTGTTTTATGATATGTTCCAATGTACAAAAGCTCACCTGTTTTTTGACACAATGAGTTCTAAAATGCCAAAGGATCGGCTTATATCTTAAAAAACCAGCTTGTACTTTGATACTCCCCAATGTTCTGTGTTCTTCATCTCCTAAATTACCTATCTCTTTCTGATCAGTTTTTAAAGTACAGTTGTACCTCGCTTAAAGAGCATAATGCATTCTACAGGATTGCTCTTTAAGCGAAACACCATTGTAAATGACCAATTGTGGGGGGGATTGTGAACCCCAATTTATTTGTTAAGCGAGTTTTTGATTGGTTTTATTTGTTAAGCGAAGCAAACATTCAGAGAAAATTCTGCTCTTTAAGCGAGTTACTCTTTAAGTGAAACGCTCGTTATGTGAGGTTTGACTGTAAATTGGTGAGAGCAACAGAGAGCAGACATTTGAACAGCAAAACAATGCAGCTGTGGATGACTGCCAAGAAATATGATCTTAGACCAAACCGCATAAAAACTGGGAACATAACATTAAGACGTGCTGGCAAGAAACGAGCATTGGATAAGAAAAGTGCATTAAAATGAATTTAGGATTTCTGTAATAGCCCTAATTCTGAGAAATGGTATACAGTCAAACCTCGCATAAAGAGTGTTTCGCTTAAACGAAGCTCCTCTCATGTCTCATGTATCGAAACCCAACCTTTCAGTCTTCAGCTGAGTGCCTTAACCACTAAGTCACAGGGGGAGCTGCAGTGGCTCAGTGGTTAACAAGCTTGTCTTGTTAGCTGGAAGGCTGGCAAGTCAGCAGTTTGAGACCCAGGTACTGCATGACAGACTGAGCACCCATCTCTGTCCCAACTCAAAGGGGGACAGGAATATGAGCAGGAATGTAGGAGTAAAAAGGTGGGGTGACAAGTTTTCCTTCTGTTCTAGCCAAAGAGAGAAACATTCCTTCTCTCCTGCCTGCAGGACAGTTTCTGCAACAAAATGCCTTCTTGTTGTTCTGCATGCAGCTGTTAGTTGAGCTTTGTTTTATATACTTTGCAAATATATATATTTGTCTACACTAATAGTGTTGGCAACCTTTTCATTCTGACCTCTGATGCAGATGAAAAATGACAAACACCAGGCCAGTGGATAAGCATTCACCTGGAACTGTCTTTGAGAACATGGCACAGATACGCAGTGAAGCATCACTAAGTGGTGTACAAAATGAAGGCATGTTTCAAAGCTCGAGACGTTGAGTACAACAAAAGGAAATATTCCATTTTCAGGTAGGGCCTCTACACTCTCTTGTACTTACAAAGTAAAGGCTTTCTGCCAGTTCCATATTTGGAGCAAAATGTGGCAACACACAGAGTCACATCTGGCTGATGAAGAGAAGTTGCAAAGTTTGGAATCTGCAACAGATGTGGCACGGCAGTTCATGTAGTTCAGGCAGAGCCCCCTGCCAGCAGATGAGGGAACAAGAGAAAGGATCTGCTCCTCTTGGTAAGCTGAGCAACAACTCTAGCTATGCAATCATGCTAAACTTTCCAAATTATCTTGAAGACAGCATATTACAAATGGAGCAAAGGGGTTCCTTTGCCACATGGCTGGACTACTGGCTTCTGAGAAAGGAATGCGGAACTGCCAGGGCTCAGGCCCAGAGACTGGTTATGTGATCCATTCGCCAATGTTCAAGCTTAAGATCTGAAATCTCATGGGAGAAAGTGCTGGCAGCCCAAGTTATTGGGGCTTGTTATCATGGCTGTAGAACAGTTCTCAACCTTTTAAAGCTGTGGGCCAGGTAATGCTCCCTCAGACAGCTTCAGGGGACAGACAGCCATTTTGCCTTACCTCCACCAGAGGTGGTGGGGGGCCACATGAAATGGTGTCACGGGCTGCATCCGGCCTGTGGGCTGCAGGTTGAAAATCCCTGCTGCAGGACACGCCTCTTTGATATGCCCAGGAACACCACTGCCTTTTCCTTTATTATGCAGTGCCTCAGGTCCTATCTCTTGGTTCTTGGCCCATTTTACTGAGCTGCCTTCATGTGTATTTCCACAATCGGCTGGCCCAGAAGCAATTTTGAACTCCCTCCCAACCTTTGCCCTCCATGCCCTGTGATATCTGCTCCCTACCCCCTGGTTTCAGACTCGTCTTAGACAATGAGATGATGCTGACCTGACAACTGTAGATATAATGCCCCCCTCCTCTGAGACGTTTGAAGAATTTGGTATACTGTTCTTTACCTGAAAATTGGCATTGAATGACTAGAGGCTGCTCTAAGGAAACAAAGTTCCTACGTATGAGCTGAAATAACACCTAAGGGGTCAACTTAAATGTGCAAATCAGAGTTTAAGACCCTTACCGGAGTACAATAAAAAACCTTGCATAAAGAGCACCTTGTTTAGAGACTAACTCGCTTAAAGAGCAGAATTTTCTCTGAATCATCACCTTGCTTAACAACTAAAACCAACCCAAAACTTACTTAACAACTAAATTGGGGTTCACAATCCCTCCCACCAGAAGTCACAACTGGTCACTTACAATGGTGTTTTGCTTAAAGAGCAATCCCGTAGAACGCAATATGTTCTTTAAGCAAGGTACGACTGTAGATAGTACAGATATTGCTGCCCTTCAGAAGCAGTTTCTGGATAGGTGTTTTGGTGAAATTAATACTGCCTATTTACATGTTTTAATTCCCAACTCCTCAATCTATAATAAAGTCTGGCTTCTTAAAAAAAATAGAAAGAATCAAAATCCTTCATTCTAAAGGAATCTAAGTATAGATACATCTAGGAAATATGCATTTGATCTGCTCTGTCAGGACTTTTCCTATCTAACCAAGCATCCCATGCCCCATAGAGGCCAATCAAATCCTTATGGAAAAGCCCATGAACAGAGTATCAAGCCAATAGCACTCTCCATCTCATACTTCCCAGCACCTAGTATCGAGCAGCATCCCATCTTTGGTACTAGAGATTGCTATAATGATGACTAGGAACCATTGGTAATGGTCAATCAATCAATCAGCTTTTAAATTACCCATTAACCAGAGGTATTTTCCTGTTGTACAGCCTGCTAAAGATAAAAAACAGAACAGTAAAAAGGGGTATAGCTCAGTGGGTTGAAGTGCCTGGTTCAAACCTCCTCTCTATCTCTTGGGAGAGTGATCATCTGAAATGATCACTGGTGGGATTATGACTGGTGGGATTATGTGCCCTGTCACTTGTGAGGACTCAGATAAACTGCACAATCCCAGAGTGACAGAGGAAGGGGATCTAGTGAATCATTTTTTGCATTCTTTATGTCTAAAACTTTAGGGAGGTTCACCACAAGTCAGAACTGACTAGAAGGCATGCAATTATTATTAAAGACATGTATGATAAAATCACCAGCAGAGAGTAAGATATTTCAGAATATAAAAATGAATGAAAATCATCAGCAGAAAAACCTTTGCAAAGATATAACAGCACTTATGTCCCATGGATTTCTTTATTCTTTCTTAAATTGGTCTACTAAACTGATGATCAAATTCCAAATTCTTGTGGAAGTTAATGTACCAGAACATCATGTTAACAAAAAATGGTTGAATTTCATGTGCTGGAGAACAGAAGCAGAACTAGTTTTGATATTAACTTTTGTTTTTGCTGGCCTTGGATTTAAAAAAAACTTTTTATAAACTACCTTGAAGAAAGGAAGGAAGGAAGGAAGGAAGGAAAGAAGGAAGAAAAAAAAAAGAAGCTAGTCCTCTTTAAAATTCTTTGTTTCATCACCAGTCCAGTGAACTTGCTTTATATAAGATAACAAGATATTGTGTTCAGCTCTAAACAGGTTTATAAGTAGAGTTGTCATTCACTAGTTTGATGAAAATTTACAGTGCAGTATGTCCATTTACTTCTTCAGCTGACCAGTGTCCCAAGTTTTCATTTTCAAAAAGTAAGTCTCTAGCTGTGTCTAGCTAGCCCTTCAATAACAGATACAAGACAAAATACACAATCCCTGTTTTGGCCAATTGTTTTGTAAGAAAGGAGCCTTTCATTCTGACCAGCCAGTAAATGAAGTTATCCATACTTTACCAGGCACTCAAAAATATGTCAATTAAAGTATTTTAACTCCCTGATGAGTAAGAGCTGCAATTTTGGGGAAGCCTGACTGCTCCTCTTGTGCAGAGAGCTAAAATCTGTTTGCAAAGCTACCAACCAGCAATGCACAGAAAGCAACAAAGAATGAATTCTGAAGAATTATGGAGCAAGGGTGACCTTTAGTTAAAAAAAAGTAGATTAAAAAAGTATCTATAGCAGTGATGGCGAACCTTTTAGAGACTGAGTGCCCAAAATGCAACCTAAAAAACACTTATTTATCGCAAAGTGCCAACACAGTAACAGGGGAGGAAGTAAATACTCCCATTGGGCTGCTGGGCAGAGTGGCAGGGTGAACTCTGTGCTGGGGGAGGGAGGAAACATGGCTATTGGGCAGAGAAGCAGGGTGAATTCTGTGCTGTGGTGACTGCATGGGTTCCCACAGGGAGGGCTCCGAGTGCCACCTCTGGCACACGTGCCATAGGTTTGCCATCACTAATCTATAGTACAGACCTAAGAAGAAGCTTTTTGTTTTGACCCTGGTAGCCTTTAGGGTCCCTTTGAATTTTACAATTCTATGGCTAGAACATGGTTAGGTGTGCACATCATGAGCTGGAAAATGCAGAAATAGTATGTGTGTGATTTCGCTGTTTTCTCAGCTGTTCCCTGTTGACATGCCTGGTTTGCACAACTGATGCTTTGTTGCACACCTGGTATATAGTACCTGGCTGGCAAAATGTGAAAACCACTTATACAAGTTACCCTTACAGACACAGGCAGGAAGGGCAATACTCTGAGTCTGTTTGTCTACTGGCTTTTCAGGAGCATCAGATTCCATTGTATCCTGTGTAGCATTCTGGGAGCTTAGGTTGGAGTTTGTTTTTATTGATATTTTCATTGTTTATTAAGCTTATGCTTTATTTATATTCACTGGCAACATGGGTGGCTTCTTTACAGGGTTCCCTCTGCGTTTAATTCCCTCAGCATAGCATTTCATTTCATAACTCACCCCAGGAACCCCACCCCAGGATGTTTTGCCTCCAACATGCTTGTGGCTATCTGGGACAGGTTCTCTCAGACTGTGCTTACGAAAGAAAATGAGGCGAAGACTAAAACATGTTGGTAGGGTTTTTTTAAAAGTTTAAACACGGTAACATTTTGTGGCCTAATTTGTGCAAAATATAAATAGGTAGTGATTTTCATAATACATTTAGGTGCTTGACATGCAGTAATATAGAGATTAGGTTACCTGGTTTTGGAGTACAGTACTGGGAATATTGCTATCCTACTTATAACGCTCTCTCTTTTTAAACAAAGCTGAGAATAACAGGAGTTGAGATATGATTCTCTCTCTCTCACACACACACACACACACACACAGGGGGGGGGGGCAAAGAACCCATGCTTTTGTTATGGCTTAATGGAATCACTTTCTGGTTTTCTGATAAGAAAGACAGACAGAGAGTACAACCAAGCATTGATGTGTTTTGAAAGGCTTCTCCTTGATTGTCTACTAAAGCTTTGTCCTGAAGGCCTGTGGAGAACTAGCACCCAGAAGGGTAATCTTGCATAATACAGGAGCGCTAGAGTAGAAATAACAATCATTGTGCAGCAAGCTGTTGTAATTCAGTGAGCCTGAAACAACATTGGGGATCCTTGACACGCAAGTTTGTTTCATCCTCGTGTCCCTTCTTTGATTGGGGTATGAGTGTGTATTATTACTTTCTAAAGCTGGCTGGATAGCTCAGTGGTTTAGGTATTTGGCTGCAGAACCAGAGATTAGGAGTTCAATCCCCCATTATGCCTCCAGGGAGAAGACCCAATCTGTGTAGTCATGGGCAACTTGCATAATCTAAGGCGGTGATGGCTAACCTTGGCACTCCAGGTGTTCTTGGACTTCAATTCCCAAAAGCCCAAGTCAGCACTCCTGCTGATCAGGGCTTCTGGGAATTGAAGTTCAAGAACATCTGGAGTGCCAAGTTTCACCATCACTGATCTAAGGACACCCCCAGAAGAAAGGAATGGTAAACCACTTCTGTGTATTCCCTACCTAGAAAACCCTTGAAAGTGTTACCATAAGGTCACACAGTCATTAATTATTATTACCTTATAAGTTTCTTCTGGCAGCTTAAGCAGATAGATGGTTAGGTCAGAGCAAGATTAGAGAACTTTGACCCTCCACATGTTGCTGGACAATAACTCTCACCAGCTCTGCTTAGCAAAGGCTAATGTGGGAAATGTAACACAAAACATCTTGAGGCCAAGGTTCTTTATCCCTGCATTAGATTGATCTATCCGCCTACCCATCATACTTGTGAAAAATCTCCCCCTCCCCAGTATATTTTAATAAACTGTAATACTGTGAGCACACCAAACGGCATCTGATTTCATCAGTTAAGAAGAGTAGGTACTGGTTAGCACTTGGATCAGAGATTCTCAACCTGCTTCTCATGGGCCAAATGTGGCCCTCAGCACCATTTCATGTGGCCTACCGCTGCCTCCACCACACCAGGAAATGCCATGTGACGGAGGAAGGGCAAAATGGCCATCTAGTCCCAAAAGCTGTCTGAGGGAGTGTGACCCGGCCCCCAACCTAAAAAGGTTGAGAACTCCTGTTGGATAGTTGGTCAGCAAGTTATACTAAATTAATTTAAACAAAAGGTGCAAAAGAGAGGGTTCTCTTTGGGTCTCTTTTAAAAAACATACCCTTTTATTTCTTCTTAAATGTACACAGATGCCCATAGAGCTGGTCTAGCACCTTCCATCAAAGTGAGCCTCCATCAAAGTAATTGTTCACTGTGTCTTAACCAATGGAGACTATTGCATGTATTATAGCCCCTCCCCCTTTTACAGATGGCCCTATCTTAGTTGGCAAACAGAGGGGCCAGTGAGCAAATGATTTTGTTAGCAATAAGAATAGTAAACCATTTGACAATCATTATATTTTCTCTTCCTTTCATTAACTTCATCCTTCTCAAGAGAATCCTAGCCAGCTTTGCAAACTACTTGTGCTGTAAATGAGATACTTTTCTCTGGTGGCTTTTAGGAAACAGAAATTAAAGCAAGCTCCTGGTATCATTAAAGCAGGGTTCTCAACCTTTTTAAGCCAGGGGCAAGGTCACGCTTACTCAGACAGCTTCGGAGCCAGACAGCCATTTTGCCCTTCCTCCATCACATGGCACTTTCCTGGTGTGGTGGAAGTGGTGGTGGGCCAGATGAAATGATGCTGTGGGCTGCATCTGGCCCATGGGCCACAGGTTGAGAATCCCTGTGTTAAAGGGTATAACATACCATGCATGAGCCTGGGTGCAAAAAGACTGGCTGCTGATTCCCTTCTTCCAATGTCATTCAGAGCTTGGAAGTTACATTTTTGGACTACAGCTCCCAGCTAGCACTGGGAGCTGTAGTTCACAGAAATAATTTTTCAGTGACCTGGTCTGTTATTTATATCCAGACTTACTTGAAAGTTTTCCATCATGCAAACGAAAAACAGAAAGCAAAAAAGAAGTAACCTCTTCACTGCTCTTTGTCCTTAGTTTATGAAATGGCACTGTTTCTCTCACATGAGAGATAGTGGGATTAGTAAGGTTTGGGGTTGCAGAAGTATTACTATCACTACTGTAAGGTGGGTTAAAAAATGCTATCCCAGAAGCCAGGCTTAATAAGAAAGGCTTTACCAAGGATTATTATTTTTTAGCTAATGCTGTGCCAGACAATCCATCTCATGACCAAGATAAGGAAATGACATTGCTAGGGATGCTAGTCACTTTAAAATGATAAGGCCTTTCTCCTAGTTCAATTTGCAGATGTCACCTCTTCTCTTCAGCTCAGTTCTCTGTGCTGCAGCTGCATGATTTTATTTTATTTTATTTTATTTTTTGGTGATGACAAGAAGAACGAAATCCAACTCCCTCCCCCCAACCAGTTCAGTTATCATTTTGTATGGGTCCAGGATACCACAAAATGAATGTGCTGTCACCAGGAAGCGTAATTTAAAAGTATGAAATAAGCAAATATTCACAGCTCAAACTAGGATTGAATTATATTATTAATGGAATAGGGATATACATTGAATATTCCTGGTTCTGTTTTTAAAATATACTATCCTGTAAGATTGGGGCACAGTCTGCCTTACAACAAGTGGTTCTAGTCCTCCTGACTCCCTTTTTGGCCCAGTGTGAATCAGCTTCTCTTCTTGAAACTACTGCTTCTCTCCTACATTGAATGGAGAGCAAAATGGTTAAGGCAAAATGAGCAATGCCCATATGCCAGACAGTCAAGAAACTATTTGTTCTGCCTTTCCCCAATGGATGTTATTTTTAAAGTAAAATATAAACCCACTACTGTATATCTATAATCTAGTTTGGCTCTCATCCTGCTTTTGGTTTCTGTGGCTATGTCGACAGAGGCAATATTCCTGCAGAACAAAGTTGAAATAAATATAGGACATAGCCAGATCAGACAGAGGTGAATAAATAAATACAGGGTTGTGTTAAAAATATTGAAGTGGAGAAAATGGTAAAACCTTGTAACTACATCGTTTTGTTTTTCTGGAATGCGGGTCTCAGAGTTCATTGTGGATCCCTGACTCACATGGAGGCCGGAGGTTTCTAGATGTCATGGAAGGGCAATTATTTTGATAGCAGTGTCTAATCTTTCTAATTTATTTTGCCACTTGAGATGAAAGAGAATCTTATGGGATTTCTGCTTCAGCCAACAAAACAATCTGGCTGATTTCAAGTACTGTGCTAAATAGATTAGAGCGTGCCATCTGCTTTCTTTAGATTGCAAAACTAGCCCTGGTGGGATCTAAAAGCAAATAAGGTCAGCTCAAAGAAAGCTTCCTTGCTGGGACATCAGTAGACCTGCAGAATGCATAGGAATACACCTTGAGATATCTTGAACCAAGCAATAGCTGGGTCAATCACACCCCACATTGTATCAACCCCACAATTGTGAGTTCTTTATCATACAGCCTCGAGCTGTAGAAATTCAAATTTTCTGTGTCATACCTTAAACTAAACTGGAAGACATTTTGAAAGTAATTATAGATTATATTTATGAGGTGTAAACCCAAATATGGATCTACAGATGGCTGCTAAGGATATCATGGGTTGACCATGTGACTAACGTAGAAGTATTGCACCAAATGGATAAGGGGTAAGAACTCTTTAAGGCCATTAAGCAAAGAAAGATCCAATACCTGGCCATATAATGAGGAACAACATAAAGTATAGAATACTCCAAATCACTCTGCAAGAAAAGATCCCTGGGAAGAGAGGCCCTGGACGTAGTTGGACTTCATGGCTGAAGAACCTGAGAGACTGGTATGGCATGTCCTCGGAAGAACTGTTCCAAGGAGTTAAGAACACGAAGACTATCGCCATGATGATAGCCAATATCTGGAATGGATACAACACCTGAAGAAGAAGAAACCTAAAGGGAAAAATCTATTACCCCAAATGTCACATTCAAGCAAGGCAAGTTCCTAGTAGGAAGCATATTTTCCATGGCTTTGAGAACCAATATTCACTTCACCACTTGGTTGATCAGCCACCTCATGACAAACCATTGTTGCTGCATTATAATGTACAGCTCTCAGTTTTCTTTTATTAGGAATACTTATGGGAGCAATGAGGAAATACTGTATTTTGACATCACATCATCTAAAAGCTAATTTCATATTATTGCTATCATACAGCTTTAATCTAGATGTTCTTGTGTTGAATTTGAAAAAATTATTTCATTTGTTCAACAAGCCCATGACTTGTAAGGCAAGGTGGGAAAATATGTCTTCTGGTGCCACAAGAAGTAATTGCAGGAAACAGTTATGGCAGAAGAACCCTTCACAAAGAACTAGCAGTGAAGCATCTTTGGTGAGCTGTTGTGGGGTGAATGATTTCACAACCAGTCCATGACTGGTCATGCAACAAGAGGGTCAGGAAAGTAGAGGCCATTAGATCTGTGTGGTTCTTCCAAGCAGAAACTTGGCCTTAACATTAATTAAAAGTAAAATTCATATTTAAGGCCTCATTTCTGCTTCAAAGAACTACACAAGCCAAATGGCTTCCACTTTGCTAGCCATTAAAAATATTAATTTTAAGGGGGCCATAGTGGCTTAGTGGGTTAAGATGCTAAGCTTGATGACTAGAAGGTCAGCAGTTCGAGATCCAAGTACTCCTCGATGGAGTGAGCTCCTATTGTCTGTCCCAGCTGCTGACAACTTAGCAGTTTGAAAGCAAGAAATTGCAAGTAGATAAATAGGTACCACTTCAGTGGGAAAGGTAACAATATTCTGTGTGCTCCAGCATCTAGTCATGTATGCCACATGACCAGAGAGACACCTGTTTTGGCTGTAAATGGAAATGACCACCACCCCTGGAGTCAGATACAACTGGCTTTCGAGCAAGGGAGACATTTACCTTTACCTAAAATATGAATTTACATTGACTGAATGGTCTAATAAATTTTGGGATATAGCAATTCATAATAAATTTCCATCTGTAATAAAAATAAAAATGGGAGAGCTAAGGAACAAATTCAATGATGTATGGAGAGATTTTATTGAGTACAATTCAATGAAAGAAGAAAACCAAATGCCTACAAATGATGTAATGTCTTTTTGGACAGAGTACAAAACCAAAGATGTTGAGATGGAATCGATGATGTCTGTACTGCTCCCAGTGATGGGTCCATTATGTTCTTATAGTTGCTGCTGTATTTTGTATGTCTTTTTGTTTCTTTTCTGTTGGGTAATAAAATTATATTTTAAAATAATAATAAAAGCACTATATTTTGAAAGCCTTAAACAATTACCAATGACACAACCAGACACTAAGATTTCCAACCTGTGAACGAAGAATGGCCAAAAAAAATGCCTCTCATCCTTTTATATAAAATCAAATTCTTTACCAGTTTTGACAATGAGATTGAGAGCAGATGGAGTGGGGAGATTACAACCTTGCACAGTGATTTAGGAAACTCAAGTTCAGGGGCCCACTCAGGCAGAAAATTCATGGAGTGACCTTGGCTTGACCTATCTTCCACATGAGGAGAAGGTAGACAGTTGAATTAGATCTATCCATGCCTCCTTGAATTCAGAGGGGAAAAAAGAGGGTTTTGCTTTTTTACTATACCTATTACAAAAGACTAGAACACTGTGCAGCCTTCATCCACCCCACCCCACAATAAGAATGACATTTTGTCTCTTTTGCTTCCGGTCTTCACATCAGTCACAAAGGTACAGATCAGGAGGTTTAATGCTGACATTCCGAGAGACTTAAGTGTCCTCAAGCGATCCTTGCCCCAATGCTCCCGCATTTCCCTGGGTCCCTTCCATCTCGGCCCGGGGATGGACCCAAATGGCCTCAGCTGTGGCCGGCAAGGCGTCGCCTTCGCCCTCCCTCCCGGACCCTTTCCAGCTTGGCCCGGAGGCCAATAAAAAGACTGGCGGCGGCAGCGCTGAGAGGACGCTCCCGCATTTCCCCGGGTCTCTTCCATCTCAGCCCAGGGATGGACCAAAACGGCCTCAGCTGTGGCCGGCGAGGTGCTGCCCTCGCCCTCCCTCTGGGACCCTTTCCAGCTCAGCCCGGAGGCCGATAAAAAGACCAGCGGCAGCAACGCTGAGAGGATGCTCCCGCACTTCTTCCGGGCCCCCTCCACCTTGGCCCGGAGGCTGATTAAGATCAGCTGTTGGCGTGCATGCATTATATTTGTGACATTTGATGATATTTGTATTCGTGACATTTGATATTTGTATTCATGACACTTGATTATATTTGTAATGTTGGACTGAATTTTTTGCTATTATATTGCTATTGTTATTTTGCTATTATATTGTTATATTTTCATATTGTGTGTTATTTTTGCCTTATTGTTGGACTTTATTGATTGACTGTATACTAATTATGTTGTACACCACCCTGAGTTGGTCACACCAAGTAGGGCGGTATAGAAATCTAATTTTTTTTAAAAAAAATGCTGCATCTCGAATGACATTTTGTGACAGTGAAATGTTGCAAACTACATCACTGAATCTCATCCTGACCACTTGCTTTTTGGTGTAGCAGTTCTTGAAAGGGATCCATAAACTCAGCTGCCTAAGTCACATTTCCACCCGCCAGAACAGATAGCCTACCAAGTTCCTGCCATTAAACAACACCTGAATCTTTATGTTCAGGTTGATTTCAATATGTTTCATACAAACAGAATTCTAATTTTAAGTCATGAAATTCAGCGGCACAAAAACATAGTATCAGGAGGGGGGTTCAGCTTAAATGCTCAGAGCATTAAATCTTGCACTGCTAGAGAACTCTTTGTTTTCTAAGATGAAAAAAAACTAGGGTAATGCCTGTGACAGATGGACCTTTTGATAAGTTCAGATGAATTGATCTAATTATATCCCTGGCATGTTTCAAATAATCAATGGCACACTCGACAGCTACTCTGTGATAACAAATCACAGAGTAAATCTAACTGGAATAGGCAGAGAGGATCATTGCTCTATTAATATACATGCCATGATATGAAAGTGCCTAGGAAGATTACAATGAGGAAGAGACTAGTTCAGATCCATACAAAAATAAGGGGGAACAGAGAATCAAACACACATCAATTGCAGCTGATCCAGTAGGAGTCTTTCAAACTGAACGTTCAAAATACACAAGTTCCAAAGAGGCAACTGTGTTAGTGTGCTGCAGAAAAAATGGCAAAGACTCTTCCAACACCTTAAAGCAGGGATTGGGGACCATATTCTAGCCCAGATTCCACAAAGTCCTGCACCATATCTGGAAAGGGCTTGAAATAACCATTAACAAACAGGAAGTGTCCTGAGAGACCGTTTCTTTTCCTTTTTGGTTGGGCAATCTTCTTCTGTGACCAGGCCAGATGGGAAACTGCCAAAATGAAGCCACCTTTTGGTAAATTAATCCTGTCATTCCTTTGCCTGACCTAGTATGAGAAAGATTAGCTGGAACAAAGTTGCTGCTGCCCAGGGCACACCCAATTGTGATTAAAAAAATATTTCAATCTTAGAGGAGTCTCTTTTTGCGTACCCCGCTGGGCAATCTGAAGAGACTCCTCTAGACCAGTGTTCCACAACCTTTGGATTTTGGACTTCAATTCCCAGAAGCCTAATTCAATTCTCCAAAGCAATTATCACCCAATTTACTGACTTAGGCTTCTGGGAATTGAAGTCCAAATCCCAAAAGTTGGGGGACACAGATAATCTAGATGCTTTGTGACCCTATGGACCATTGTCCTCTAGGCATCCCTGTCCTCCACCATCCTCCTCAACCCGCCCAGCTCTGTGCCCATTGTGTCTACAATACCATCTAGCCATCTCATCACTGGCCACCCCCTTCTTCTTTTGCCCTCCACCTTTCCCAGCATCGCTTTCACAAGTGAATCCTCTCTTCTCATTTGATGTCCAAAGTTCTTTAGCTTCATCTTTACTATTTGTCCTTCTAAAGAGCAGTCAGGGTTGATTTCTTCTAAGACTGACCTATTTGTTCTCCTTTAGGAAGGGGAAAAAACCTTGCTAGGATGGTGGTGAGTCTTTGGAATGGCTGGGTGATGCAAAAATATCCCTGTGTCCACAGGCACCCTTCCCCTATTGTATCATGGTTTCCTTGACTCAGCCTTCCATCCTTTTTTTAAAAGGTCAGTAAAATGAGTACCCAACATGTTGGGGCAAAATCCTAATTAACTTGTGAAATGCCCAAAGAGTGCACTAAACACTATGGGGTGGTACAGAAGTATAATTGCTTTGCTTTGCCTTTCCTTAAAAAAAGTGGCAGGTAGCCTAAGGACACTACCATCAGGGATTTAGTTCATTAATTCGATGTGTTGTACTATGCTCATTAGTTCATTTATTTCTTTTATTTCATTCAAATCAAAAGAAATAAATGAACTAATGAGCATAATTCAACACATCGAATTCACGAACTAAATCCCTGACGGTAGTGTCCTTAGACTCTACCTGCCACTTTTTAAAGTTCTTGCTCACCTCTTGCATTCCCACAACCCAATAAGAGATGACACAGCATTGTGGATTTATAATTGGCCACTTTATTTTAGAATCTTATCTTAATATATAACTATCCACAGCCTGTGCTGCGGAGGTAGCACGAGAAGGTAACTTCTTAGTATTTCCTTACCCTGTCAGCCTAGTTAAGCTACCCCCATCCTTTTTGGTGCTTAACAATCTCAAATTATTCCTTCACCAAACCGGCAGGCTTTAGTGAGGCTACTAGCTGTATCGGTTAGTCAGGCCTACCATATTTTCCCCTTTGGGCTGGCCTGAGGACTGAATTTACCTGAGGATAGCCATCCTCTTCTTTGTCCTTCTACTCTTTCTTGTGCTACCCACCTAAAGTGACCGAAGAAAAGACGAACAGAAATCGACACTAGACAACAACACCGCCAGTGTGGGAGGGGCAAAAAACACCAGGACTCCAAAGAGCCAAAGTAGGAGTCCCAGCCAAAAATTCCCGTCCGGCCCTTAATAAAGCGCCCATGTCATTTTTACGAGTCACATTTTCCTTAATATCTTTGTTGTTGATTCCTGCTTCAGTGTCATTATTCTCCACATGTTGTACTTGAACTGTATTCACCTTGGGAAGTTGTCATATTCAGTATCTATCATGTTTTTCCCTTTTATTTTTGGGTTTTTGTGACCTTGTTTGAGTGGGGTTTTTTTGTAAAATGCTTCATAGGTTTTCCCCCAAAGTCCAATTTCAAATGTAATAGTCACCACAAAGGTTATTATTTCCTCTTTCAAATGCACTTTGGGCCACCTGAATCGGTTGAGTGGTTTGGTCGCTAGGTCGCCAAAAACCGACACACACACCACGCAAAGATTGCATTTTTTCAAGGCAACTTTCGGAAGCAATGACGTCATCACTTTGTATTTTTGGCCAATGGCTCTTTACATTTCTGAAAGTCACTGAGATGAGCTTTCAATTGATGTAACCATTATTTTCGTGGATGCTTTAGTTTTGTGGTGGCCGCTCGTCGAAATTACATGATTTTTGTTACATTGCAAAAGCTGCTAGACCACCCAACCAAAACGTAAGACATTCATCGAATTCACGTCAAAATAAATAAATATATAAATAAATTAAAAGACTGAAAATTTAACTTCGGCCAGTTTCATTGTATGTTTTCTATTGCATTATGCAACTGATAGGAAGAGTTACCTATAGGCAGAGTTACCCATAGAGGAATATGGAAATGACAGATTTCCCCCCCTTCTCCCCCAATCACCTGCCTCACATCTGAGACACATTTGTCATTTTTAATCAATATTTAACATGCACAGGAGTAAGAAACAGAACATTCAAGAGTGCATTGTAGATTAGCATGCAGCTACCCATAAGAAGTCTTCCCAGTTAGCTCTGTAGGTCACTCAAAGGTTTTATCACCTCTCAGGGCAATGATGGCAGCATTCTTCTGATGACACCATTCTAAACAAGTGATGGGTGTAAGATGTCTATGTGGTACTGTACTTGTATCTTTGATAGATGGTTCCTTGGGTAGACAGATGACAACTGAAATGGCACATATGGCTCCCAGGCAGTTATAAAATGTGGCTCATATGGGAGGCTGATCCTGAAAGATGGTATCATCTGTAAAAAACATCCAGATGCTTTGGAGAGCACTAATGTCTTTGTGTAAACCCACTGCTCTGTTCTCTTCCTCACCCGCTCCACCAGCACAGTTCAACAGAAAGATCATCAGAACGTTCAAAGGAACTAATAGGAAAAGGGGTGTTACAAAAATATACCCTTCCCTTGGCTGCCAATAAAATGCCCTAACCACTACCACCAAGTTTCTCAGCTGTTTTTATTAACGGCCATTATGACATTGTTGCCCTTGGAACTTTCTCCTGTTTGCATTTTAGAAAATTCTAATTTGACACTAGAATGCAGCTGTTATCACAGATGTCTGTTGTCTTACGACCTTGACTGTAAATTTTAATTAATTAAAAACCTTTAGAACTTGGAAGTTACAAGTAATGAAGCCATTTGTATCCAGTTATTTTTCAATGGCAACAGTGAATTAATGACACATTTCAGAACCAATGTGATGATTGGAAAGGCTTTTTTTTTGTATGAGTAATATTTTTCAGTTAAATTAAGGGAACTTTTAGAGGCATTTTGAGCAGTTCTTTTTTCAAACTTCCTATCAGTCCTTTTCAATTCTCCAAACAAATAGAAAAGGGGGGGGGTGTCTAAGTTTTATTATGAGTTCCTTTAAAAATAAAACAACCCTGCAGTGTTTGCTGCAATTGCTCTGTATTGAGTTACACAACAACTCAGTTTTGAAAAGTAATTTCAAAAATTTGGACTTTTTGTATATTATAAAGACACGCACCTCAAACTAGAGATGTGAAAAATACTATAAAAAGTCTCATCCTTTGTCAGGAAATGAACCTATTTCCTAAGGCTTGAAATTGCCAATTTTCAAATAGGCCTCAGAAAAATCCATTTTTCTCTCTCTGAGCCTCAAGGCTGTGTAACTGCATGTTTTTCAACCATGTTTTGCAGTATTTCTTATCTTTTGTAAGCTAGCTGAGAGCCTAGCCGTGTTGTGTCTTTTCATAAAGGTAAACAACCATTGTTGTGAGAAAGTTTTCTCATTTAGCTTGCTGTTACCTGATTGGGTAAGCAGTCCCACCTGACTGCAAATTCTCCATTTTGGAGAGAAGAAAGAGTTCGTCTCTGATTCTTCATGGATTAAGACCTGTTTTTGATTAGAGAGCTTTTGTTTCTAGTTCTCAATGGGCTAGCAATCTTTAGCCTAGGAGCGATGCAATTTTGCTCCTTAAAAATGGTTACCTAGATTTGCCTGTGGACTTTATTGGACTGACCTATGCTACTGACTTTTATGCTTTATGAACCTGATCAATAAATCTTCATCATTTTTCTGAACAACGTGTCTTCATTGGACTAAAAAGGGTAAGAGCTGCCTTTCACACACACAAATCTTTGAACACGCTACCAAATAAAAACCCCTTAAGAGCTGATAAGCAGCTGAGAATTCTATCTCTGTTCTAATTAGCCGTCCAGCTCGCCCTGTGTAGGTTTGTTTTGGTTTCCAGGGGTTTTCCAGACGTGTGGGGGCCGGCTGGATTGTGACATGGTGGCCTAGCGGTGGGATAAACGAACCCTGAAGACGTTTTTTTGTGTGTGTGTGCATGCTCATCTCTGCCCAGCAGCAAGAAGCAAGCTTCGTTTATTTTGGCTGAAAGCCTGTGTGTGTCTCCAGCGCCGGCTGAGACTGAAAGTGCCTGTGTTTTGGAATGTTTTGTTTTCCTGAGATAAGGGTGCTGAAAGGAAAGCAGGAAAGCAGCTGTTTGCTTCTTCGTTTTGAGTTTTGAGTCGGATTCTCAAACTCCCAGATCTGAGGGCCGTGGGCCGAGGGCCGTTTCCAGTGCTGGCAGTTCCAGAGGGACTGAGACGTCTTCCAAGCCTACAAGATGGAAGGTAAGCCAGTGGCTGATGAATGTACCCCCTCACCACAGTTAGCACCCCAAGACAGACTCCATTCCAGATGGGATCTTGGAGAAGGTGCCCAGATGATGTTTAGCCAGAAGGAAGGGCCCAGGGTGGGTGAAGCTTGTCCAGATGACTTCTGAGACTTCCCCAGACGCCCAGCAAGCCCCAAGCCCTAAATAAGACTCTTTTGTGTTGAATTGGAGTCAAAACTCCACAGAGTGCCTATTTCACTCAGAAGCAGTTCCCTGAAGTAATTTTCCCCCAAAGCCAAGAAGAAGGAGTGGAACCCTTCAGATAAGATTTATTTTCCTGCATTGAAGTTCCTAGTTGCTGATTACATGTGCTGTTTGGTCTTTGAAGACCTGGAAAGGTTGCAAATTGCCTCATTGTGTTTGAGATACCAGCTTAAAGGTGGAAGAGCTCCAACGGACTCCTCCACGTGTCCAAGGAAGAAATGTTTTGCTAGAGTGTGTGTGCCAGAGCCACCACTCTGAAAAGTGTTATCTACAGGCTGTTACACTACGCTGTTTTGGTCAGCTAGTGGGAAGTGGGAAATAATTGCCGGATGCAGTGTTTCCCTGAGTTTTACTACCCTCCGAAAGCCAAGAGCTGAAGAGGGGAGTAGTCCGTAAAGATGGCTGTGGGTAGCCCACCTAGCGGTTTCAGCAATAGCAGAGGCCAGATCCAGATCCAGATTCCCGACGTACTGAGGAGAGTGAATGGAATTCTGCGTGCTCTTGAGCTGAGAAGCTAGTCAAGCCATCAATTCTGTTGCCTGTTTAGTTCCCAAACCTCACAGGGATGAGGGTGATGGGTTGTTTGATTGATTCCTTTGGACTGTGTTCTGATTAATGCCTTAAAGGTTGTTTCTTGAGTTTGTTTTACTAGGAGATGCACATGTCCTGTCGTCTGAAAGAAGAGCTGATAACGGAACTCTAAATGGACTTTGTTCAACTGGCTGGTTTAACTGTTTGCAGGTGCAACATCAAAGAAGAAGAAGGGGGGGGGGAAATGTCATTGTTTCTTGCTAATCATCTGTTTATTTTTCCAGAGGCTCGTACAAGCGGCCTCTGTGACATGTGTGGTGTTACTGACCTGTTTTCTGATTTAAAGGTTGTTCTGTTTGGGCAAAATGTGTTTTGGAAAGGGAAAACCTTAGGTACCTGAAAATGCCCAAGTCTTTTGTTCCAGCAAGGTTTTATACCTGAGTTTGCTTGCAATGCAGAATGTAACTTATGTAACGTGTACCTCCAGTAACTAAAACTGGAAGAAGCTTTAACGCTTGATATCCTACATATATAAGGGATAGCTTGTTTGCTCAATTGCTTTGCTCACATTAGTAAATAATGCCTTTTGGTAAAGTCAAACCCCCGGTTTGCCTTTCCAGAAAGGAGGGCGTGTCAGGAAATGAACCTATTTCCTAAGGCTTGAAATTGCCAATTTTCAAATAGGCCTCAGAAAAATCCATTTTTCTCTCTCTGAGCCTCAAGGCTGTGTAACTGCATGTTTTTCAACCATGTTTTGCAGTATTTCTTATCTTTTGTAAGCTAGCTGAGAGCCTAGCCGTGTTGTGTCTTTTCATAAAGGTAAACAACCATTGTTGTGAGAAAGTTTTCTCATTTAGCTTGCTGTTACCTGATTGGGTAAGCAGTCCCACCTGACTGCAAATTCTCCATTTTGGAGAGAAGAAAGAGTTCGTCTCTGATTCTTCATGGATTAAGACCTGTTTTTGATTAGAGAGCTTTTGTTTCTAGTTCTCAATGGGCTAGCAATCTTTAGCCTAGGAGCGATGCAATTTTGCTCCTTAAAAATGGTTACCTAGATTTGCCTGTGGACTTTATTGGACTGACCTATGCTACTGACTTTTATGCTTTATGAACCTGATCAATAAATCTTCATCATTTTTCTGAACAACGTGTCTTCATTGGACTAAAAAGGGTAAGAGCTGCCTTTCACACACACAAATCTTTGAACACGCTACCAAATAAAAACCCCTTAAGAGCTGATAAGCAGCTGAGAATTCTATCTCTGTTCTAATTAGCTGTCCAGCTCGCCCTGTGTAGGTTTGTTTTGGTTTCCAGGGGTTTTCCAGACGTGTGGGGGCCGGCTGGATTGTGACATCCTTGGTGATTTTAGAGTCTCATAATACTAAGATTCTTTGCCAAGACTTCCCACTGCACCACCAAAAATGTCCAGCTTCCTGAGAAATCTCACTGAAAGGCCTTTAAAAAATGCTCTAAGTTATATTTTATAGATGTTCTCAGCTTTACAGTCAAAACCACCAGCCACCATTACCATCTCCACACTACTGATGATGATGATTTGGATTGTACTCCTCCATCTCCTCTCCCAATATTTAGAACCATCTGCCTGTGGTGGAGAGCAACAGGCTCACTTCTATGGAAGCCCTGGTAGATGGGCGCTCTTAGCTTCTTCTGTAGCTGAAAAAGCAACATAGGGGCTGGCTAATTTCAGCAAGGCCATAGAAGAGTCACACCTCACTAGAGCTGATAAAAATGTCAACCTGCATTCTGGACACACCAGGACCATAAAATCACCAGATTCTTTTTCTGGAGGAATGTGATGGCCTGTTTTCCTCCTTGTTGATTGCATGAAGCACTTTGCAGAACAGCGAGCAATTTATTCATTTTCTTCTTCCTAACTTCTTCTCTTTGATGCCTTCTGAATTTTAAGTTTAAGGATGGGGAGAAAAGTGATTTAAATAAGTAGTCAGCAAACAAGTGATGAGCTACAATGATGCTTTGTTATTATAGACCACATGCAGGCAATCTGTGGCTCTTATGCAGCATTTGGCTTCTTCCTGGGCAAATTGCACCCCTCTCCCCACCATTAGCTGGAAGGTGGAGAATACATTGCCCTTTCCCAGTTGCTAATCGCTAACAGCAATGGAGGGGAGCAGTTTGCCCTCCACAAATGTACCAGGGTGGCTAGGATCTGTGTACTGAGATGTGCAAAGCTTGGAACATCTCCTGAGGTCACACAATGATTATCATGGCTGAGAAGGGAATGGGCTAGAACTTTGACCTTCCAAATCCCAACCCAGCACTTCACTCTTCTCTACTATACTACACCAACCATCTGGTTGCTAACCTTTATTGTGCATCTCAGCTTGTGAGAATAAGTGCTGCACATTTTTAAAAAGTTATCCATGTTGTAAAGCAATTATTTGAAATTGAATACGACTTTATACCAACCTTCTTTTTGCAGAACAATTAATTCAATTCAGAGTTTAGTGCACTTTCCAAAGATGTTCGCACTGCTTATACTCTGCTCATACTGAAATTGTGCTATTTGTTTTCAACTTTATATTAGCTATACTTGAAAGTAAGAATGTGAGTGTGTGTTTTGGATTTTTGTTTTTGTCCCTATAAAGTCCTTGACACCAGATGGGATAACAGAGGAAGCAAAGAAGAAGAAGGAGCCCCTATAAAAAAAATCTCTTTCAGGTCCAGATCAAACTTTAAACTCCAGGCTCCTTCATGATATTTCTATTAATCAATTCTGAAATACAATTGAAAATCATCCATTCCAGGACTTTATAAAGATGGTGAAGGTGTGGCACTGGTTGGTAGTTTTTTTGGGTCACCTGGATCTTTGCCAGGTTTCAATAAAGCAATGACTCTAGCCTTTCTCTGCACTTACACAGTTGTTCATTAATTGAAAAAAACCACTCCTAGTGCAAGGAACAAATTGCTTAAATGCTCTGTTCTTGTGTCATTAATAAGTAAAGGTAAGGTCACCCTTGCTCAAAAGCCAGTCATGTCTGACTCCAGGGTTCAAAGCTCATCTTTGTTTATAGCCAAACAGTCAATGCTGTCTGTGTCTGCAGACATGTGCATGCATGTCTGCAGACATGGACATGTGCAGTGGTGGACAGCAACAGGTTCACAACCTCCCCCCAGGAGGGTGGGTAACAAATTTGGGTGGCCTCTGGGCAGGGGGGTGACAAAATTAGGTAGCTTTCAGGAAGGGGGTAGCGAAATTGGGTGGCCACACCCACCTCCCTGCCCTGCCCCATCAGGCTTTGTCCCTGCGAGTGGTTCAAGGTCTCCCTTGCTCAAAAGCCAGTCATATCCGACTCTAGGGTGCAGTGCTCATCTCCATTTACAGCCAAAGAGCCAGTGCTGCCTGTGTTTGCAGATGTACACATGGCCATATGACAAGCATGACTAGATCGTCCACAAAGTAGGTTCCGCCCATGACCAGGCTCTACCCAATATGTAGGCTACACCCACGGAGTGGTAGTGAAATTTTTTACTGCCCACCACTGGACATGTGGCAGGCATGCCTAGACACTGGAGTGCACAGAACATTGTTTACCTTCCCACTGAAGTGGTCCCTATTTATCTACTTGCAATTTCTTGCTTTCGAACTGCTAGGTTGGCAGGAGCTGGGACACAAATGGGAGCTCACTTTGTCATGCAGCACACAGGTCTCAAACTGCTGATCTGCCAATCATCCAGTCATCAAGTTCAGCATCTTAACCACTGAGCCACCACAGTCCTGTGTCATCAATACCTGCTACTTTATTTGGTTTCATGCTCTTTATAGTTTCTTCCAGTTCAGATGCCACAAAGGGGGAATTAAGTAAATCCCCCTCTTGTTCCTCTGGTTGGATGGCTTGTTCCCATACCTTTTTGCCTAGCATTTTTCCATTCTTCAGCAACTGACTAGCTACATGGTCTGCTGCTACTCCAATGCAGCTTTGTTGTAGTTGGGTTAAATCTCCAATCTCCACAGGGCCATAGCCGGGGGGGGGGGGCAGGTTGGGCTTGGCCCACCCTGAGTTAGCAGTTTGCCCACCTTGGCAAGGTGTGGTTTCCAATAGAAATGCATTGAAAAGAGGCTATGCTGCCCACCCTGAAAAATATTTGCCCACCCATGTCTAGAATCCTGGCTATGGCCCTGCTGTTCTGCTTCATATCCAGATTCTTGACTAATGTGCACCATCATAATTTCCGATCTTCAGCTAGAGCTTGAATCAGCTCTTCCCCAGCTTCAGCAGTATCTTTCTGAAAAGGATCCTGATTGTAAAGTGCCTGATATTTATCCAGCAGAGTTTTGATGTTGTCAGTCAAGCCTTGAAAGTGCTGAGTATAGCCTCCTCTTGAGATATGTTTCCTTGATATTGCTTTCACAAAATGTACAAAATGTACAAATTCATCATAATTATCTGGGAGCAAAGGGATCTTATCCATACTTTTATCCAAGTGCTTTTAAAAAATTCACCCATTTGGCCTTCTTCAAATTAAAGCATCTGCAAAAAGACTCCTCTTGTCAACTTGACAGTAAAGATACTGTAATGAGAATTTGTTTGAAATGAAACAAAAGTGCAGCCACAAATTGGCAAGATTGAACAATATTGCATTCATCCTCCTCCCTCCTATTCCTAACCAATCAGGGGAAAATAAATACTGTACCAACATTTGCAAAGAACAAATTTTAATTCAATTAGCCGCCATAATATTGGAATGCAAAGGAAATTTACACCGCAAGCCCATTCCAAGTACAGTAGAACCTCATACAATAATCACCCTGTATAGCAACGAAATCGCATAACAATTAGGTTTTGGGGGGAAATGGTGTCCCGCATAACAATTTTCCCTATGGAAAAAAACCGTACAACAATTTTTCAATGGGAAAAACCACTTAGTGAAAAAAATCATTGTACAATGCATCCCATAGGGGAAATCGCTATACGATGCATGCATTGTATATCAATTGTTTCCTACAACGATGAGTCCAATGGAGGAGTCCAGTAGAATGGATTAAAATTGTTGTATGAGGTACAACTGTATTTATAAATGCTCACTCATTCTGAAATTCTCATTACATCAGGGCTGTAGCCAGGATTTTAGATTTATTATTATTTTTTGGGTATGTGTGTGAAATTTTTTCAGGAGGGGCAAAACATTTTCCCAGGAGGTGCAATAATGTCACACTCACATATATAACATTGGCACCATGGGGTGGATTGGGGGAGCAGGCTGTTAGCTCAGAAGAGTTTTGACACCACACGCACCGGCTATGGTCCTGAGTATAGCTTTCACACTTCATATTTAATATTTATAATGCTTCTCAAAAAACACTGCAGGACTGCATGGGAAGCAAATCAGTTAGCTGTCCACGCTTACTTGAATGTATTAACTTTTCACATTGCACCCTCTGCTGGCTGGAAAGAAAAGCCAGTGTTTCTTCTTCTGTATCCAAATCCTAATATAGGCGACCATCATGGCAATCATCCATGAAGACTGTCCTGAGAATATAATGCAGTGGCCTTTCATCTGTCTTTCGCATCGCAGCATGACCCCCGTACCACTGATTCAGTTCTGCAAGTCACTTTCTGGTCCTAAGCCCTTTTGGGCCAAGTCCTCCTCAGTCCCAGGCCAGTTTTGATGAAGCTGCTGCCCTCTATCAAGATGGATTCAAGTGAGATTTCATCCACTTGTGGACCATCACCTTTCCCTGGGGTCTTTGGCACCCAAGGTCATTAATCCTCATGGTTGTCAGGTTAGTTAACTGCCACCTGATACTCGTTTCTGGCAGTATGGTCGACTCTATTACCATAGCAGGAGGATGTTAGTTCGGGGGGGACCCCCCTTGGCCGCCCCCTGGCTATGGCTCAGTGTTTAGGTCAGATATAAAACTGCCAAAATGAAGGCACCTTTTGGTGAGTTCATTCTGCAGTACTTTTAAACCATAAATGCAAAACATGGTTGAGAAGAAAGAAAGCCTATGAAAATTTGCTGAACTATGAAATTGAAAGGCTATCAAGGAATCTGATTGTACAGGATGTCAACCTAACCTTCTGTTCTCAATGAGCAAATCTTCTCCAGGGTTTAGATCCAGGTTTCACCAGTCCAAAAGGCCAGGCCTGCTTTGATACAGAGTAAGGTGGCTGCCTCACACATCTGATTTTGAGAGTCAGGAAGAAACGTCAAATTGGGTTTTATTAGCTTTGTTATTACTTCATTCTGAGGGGCTGTGGTGGCTTAGTGGTTAAGATACTGAGCTTAATGACTGGAAGGTCAGCAGTTCAAGACCTGAGTGCTACAAAATGGAGTGAACTCCCATGTCTCACCCTGCTCCTGCCAGCCTAGTAGTTAGAAAGCAAGAAACTGCAAGTAGATAAATAGATACTTGGGACTGCGGTGGCTCAAGTAGTTAAGACACTGAACTTGAAGACTGGAAGGTCGGAGTTCGATACCCGAGTACTGCCTGACAGAATGAGCTCCCGTCAATGTCCCAGCTCCTGCCAACCTAGCAGTTTGAAAGCAAGAATTTGCAAGTAGATAAATAGGGACCACTTCAGTGGGAAGGTAAAGAGCATTCCGTGCACTCTGGTGTCTAGGCATGCCTGCCACGTGTCCACAGAATCATCTGCAGATGCAGACAACATTGGCTCTTTGACTGTAAACAGAGATGAGCACTGAACCCTAGAGTCAAGTACAACTGGCTTTTGGGCAAGGATGACCTTCACCTTTTCTACATTGGTACTGCTTTGGTGGGACAGGTAATGGCTTTCCATGCCCTCTGGCATCTAGTAATGCCTGTTAGATGACCATGTAAACATCTGCAGACACAGACATAAACATCTGCAGACACAGACAGCGTTGGCTCTTTGGCTGCAAAGGGAGATGAGCACTACCCCCTAGAGCAGTGGTGGTGAACTTTTTAGAGACCGAGTGCCCAAAATGGGGGAGATGGGGGCACATGTACCAGTGATGTCAGTGGGTGCATGTGCTTGTACACACATGACATTGACTTAGGCTCTGCCCCATCACTTCCCTCATCTTCACGGGCAAGCCAAAAATGCCCCCTGTGACATTTGGACTCCAGAAGGCATGGCACAGCCTGAGGTGTGCTGGCCATGCCTTCCAGAGCCAAAAATGGCTACCTCCTTATCTGCTGCTGCTACTGCCTTAGTCATTTGGTGGTGCAGTTGTTAAACTATACTGCAGCAAAAGGGTTGTGAGTTCAATCCTGATGGGATTCAAGGTTGGCTTGATCTTCCAAGGTCAGTAAAATGAGAGCCCAGAATGTTTGGGAATTTGGCTGACAGCATCTCCAGTTTTCCAACTCCTACACCCACCTTTGTCCTCCTCCTGCACAACAACCTCACTGTGAAGGAGAGAACAGGGAGAGAGCAGGCATGTAGTCCAAGGTCAGCCCTAGCTCAGCAAAGGATTTGAATCCAGGGCTCCTGACCCAAAACCTCAACTGCGCAAACTTTAAGCATCCTGGGACTAATGTATGCTCCAGGTGGCACCATATATTCCTCAGTGTCTGAATAGATTACAAACTTGGCAAGACAGATGCAAACATAGGATTTTTTGCTAATCATGATGTATCTTTTCTCTCGCACAGCAAAGTAGAACCTACCTCACAGAAATAACTGTGGTAGCTCAGTGGTTGAGAAGCTTGCCTTGTTAGCCAGAAGCCTGGTAAGTTGGCAGTTTGAGACCTGGGTACTGCATGATGGATTGAGCTCCCATCTCTGTCCCAGCTCTTGGGGACATGAAAGGAACCGCATTTGACCATTCCCTGAGTGGAGCTTCTCTGGCAAAAATCTTTTCAATTCAGAATAATTTCTGACATGAAATTATTTTTATCCATTGCATGCTACCATGAGTGCCTTGGAGCAAAGCAAGGTTAGAGTTGAGATAAACAAACAGTATGAAAAAGGTGGTTGCCAAAATGAGGGTGTCAAACGGTCAGAAAATATTCTTCTTACTATGCCGCCATTAGCTGGCTCACCCAATAAAAATCTGGTCAACTACTAGTTAAATAAACTGGTTTTAAGTAGTAGATGACCAGATTTTTATTGGGTGAGCAAGCCTTTTGTAGCTTAGTGAAGTACTCAGAAAACTTTATAGTAGCTCAAGGGAGTGTGCTTGATCTTTTTAGCAAAGAGTTTAAAAAGTAAGGTAAAGATCACCCTTGCTTGAAAGCCAGTCTTATCCAACTTTAGGGTTCAGTGCTCATGTCTGTTTATAGCCAAAGAATCACTGCTGTCTGTGTCTGCAGACATTTTCATGGTCATGTGGCAGGCATGATTAGATACCGGGGGACACAGATTGTTGCTTGCCTTCCCACTAAAGTGGTACCTATTTATCTACTCGCAATTTTTTGCTTTCAAACTGCTAGGTTGGCAGGAGCTGGGACAGAGACAAAAGCTCACTCAGTCGTGCAGCACTTTGGGTCTCAATCCCTGATGTGCCAACCTTCCAGTAGTCAAGTTCAGCATCTTAATCACTAAGCCACCACAGTCCCATGAGAGTTTAAAGCATCTCAACAAATGCCAGGTTCCTTAGGATGGAGCTCTGACAGTTAAGTAGTAACAGACTTCTAGAATTGTACAGAAGAGAGTTCCACTGCTGTTGAATAACTGTTCAACTGCCACACCATTCACCTTTCATAGATGGAAGGAAAAAGAAGTGCTGTTTTGCTTCCCTCTCCCCTCAAACAGCAGGTAAGTCTTCAGGTGGTCCTCTATTTAAACATGGAGGTTTCCTGAGTCCGTTTCTTATTTCCCTCTTTGTGCCAGACTGCTATTTTGGCTACAAAAGCAACACTATTCACTTTGGGAATCAAAATACCTATTTCAGCCAGAAGGATGGGGAATAAATCTAGTACATTATATTCCTAGTTGAATTTTTTGGAATAGTAGCTGTGGGTAGTCTGTATTTCAAGCATATCCAGGGAAAAAAAACAAATAAAAAACGCTGTAGCACTGTTAAGACTGTTATATTTTAATTTTTTGGAATAGTAGCCATGTTAGTTTGTGGTTCAGGCATATCAGAAAAAAAAACCAAAATAAACAAAACAAAATAAAATAAAAAACACTGTAGCATTTTAAAGACTAACTGCTATATTTTTATTGTTAGCTTTTGTGGATCAAGTCCACTTCATCAGATAGTTAGTCTTAAAAGTGTTACAGTGTTTTTGTTTTGATATTCCTATAGCTTTTTATACAGGTCTTTTATTAAATCATAGTTTTTGATGGAGGATTTTTAGCTTATAGCATTGGAGAGTAGATTTATGTGTGATTTTTTTAAAAAAACTATTATCACTTGCTCTAGGTCAGAGGGCAGGAATATAAATTTAAAGGGGAAAGGTGAAATAAATAGAAAAGGTCCCAACCTGATATTCTCTTTAGAGATACAGTACCTACACAACTTGTTACCAACTGTGCATCACCTTCTCCCCAGCCCTGAGCCCCAAGCCACATTCCAGGAGGCAGGCAGGACCAATCCAACCCAAAGCCAGCACTGTCTGATTCTGCAGATGTTTCCATGGTCATGTGGCAGGCATGACTAGACACCAGAATGGATAGAATGCTATTTGACTTCCCACTGAAGTGGTCCCTATTTATCTAATTGCAATTTCTTGCTTTCAAAGTGCTAGGTTGGCAAGAGCTGGGACAAAGACGGGAGCTCATTCCATCCTGCAGTACACGTGAACCAAACTGCTGACCTCCCACCTTCCAGTCAGCACCTTAGCCACTTGAGCCACTCCAGTCGCTGTAGAAACAGGGAGAAGGTGGCAAATTCTGCAGGTTCCCCTGGACTCATCCTTCTCCAGCTTGGCTTCTTCCCACTTGCCTTTCACCTTTCCTGCTTGGAGCAGAAAAGGAGCTTTCTCAAGGGAAGGAAGGAGTTGACCTTCTCTGCCGACTAGAAGCAAAGAGAGATTCCCTGTCACCTGATCTCCTTCTGTGCAGAACACTCCCCAATTAGTAACAAAAACATCTTTCCACAGCTATGCTTCTTCCTCACCTGGTATAAAAATCCATCCATCCTCCCCACCTCTTTCCTTTGCCTGTTCTTTTCTACCTATCTCATTGGCCTTGCTCAGCTGCCTTTGATTAAGTGGCTCTGGGTGGGTCAGCCCATTCTGGAAGGTTGTTGGAGGGGGGCCTCATCCTCCCCAAGACTCCCCCCCCCCAACATTGGCTTCACACCAACCAAACATGTATTTTGAGTTTTTAATCCTCATCGTTTCTGTAGTCTCAAACAGACAAAATGAGGACCCTTGGGTGTTTGGGTACAAACTGTGGAATCTGATGTAAGACATGAATTATACTGCTGGGGCATTTGGCTAATTATTGAAGCTACATTTATGGTTCAACCATATTTTGGTTCCTTGTCTGGGCATATTTAAGATAATCTGCAATATATACTGTGTATGATGGGTCAGGAGTTTCCATTCCTTCAATATATACCGTACTAGAATCTGAAGAGCAGCTTTTGTCAGTAAGAGGCTGGGTGGGAAAGGATTTTTTATACCTCCCTTAGGAAGTTTATTATCTGAGAATTTTTCCACCAAGTCATAAAAGAAATTTTCCCCCTCCTGCCACTGCCTAGGCTAAGCAATAATACACACCATCTTGTTAAAACTGGGGTAGGATCAGCATAGCTGCTAGATTTTCCAGATGTGTCTCAGTTCACTCACATTTCTAGCAAATATGTTACACCTGATCATCACACATAATCCTTTCAGATGTAACTTATAGCAATGGAGTTCATAACTGGTAAGGTTCCTTTCCCATATTTTTAAAATTCATCAGGCTCCTGGCCCTTGCAAGAGACAGGGCTATCTTAAGATTTGTTGCTATCTGGAGCAAAGAGTAGGATGTTTCCACCCACCTTCATTTCATTTTCATAGGGTCTGGTAGTTGAATTTTATTCTGGCACTGGTGATGAGAAAATATTCTCCACACCTCCTGAAAACAGCCAACAATTGTTGGAGTTTCATCATACTAAGCAAATATGTGGTCTGACTCTATATGGCTGCTTCTATTCAGGGTCATTCCCTCCTGAGTATGTGAGAAGAAATTGTGGTAGGTATTCTTTTAAAAATATTGCTATCATTACTACCTGGCATTCTTCCCATAGTGGGAGTGATTGGAAGGGACTTTCTGGGATGGTGTAACTGTATCTATTCATTATTAACTAATTGTTCCTTCCCACCTCTAAATTTAAAGATATCCCTTCCTCTCTCTGTTCTGTGTTCTTTCCCTCTCTTTGCCAGTTGTTTCATTACTGTTGATCTGTTCAGTTGGTCCTTAGCATGCATACAGTAAAGAAAGCAACAAGTACATGGCTACAATTGCAAGTAACAGTACTAAAGAAATATTTTATAGTCTTTCTCCTGCAAATGTTTCAGAGTAAGTTATTGAAACTTGGAGTGCTAGTTAATGAGAAAGGGGTGGAATCTGGGAGACCGATAGCTATTCTGTCCAGTGGGTCTTTGCACTTCTACTGCATGGTCAAAGGTCAATTCAAAACTCTGAAACAGAAATAATGATTCCTCTCATCATTGTGCTATATACATCTTTTCAAAAGCAAGATTTATTATATTCAGGAAGACTTAACTTCCACGGAAATGTGTACAAAAATGGCAGATGTGTATCTTTCTCTTAAGCTAACCAAGGCTCAAAATCAGTATAAAGCTATGGAATTGGATGGGATAAAAAGGAAAGGATCTCTCCAGCCTTTTAGTGAAATAAACCATGGGTTCTTATGTGTTAGGGGATGGTATTGCCTGCTTCATACATTATACAATATGTGGGTCATCATCATTCATGAACAAGAGTTAATCCCAGTACATTTATACTTTCCACTTGCTGCTTTTAAATTGCCATTATTTTACCTCCGCAAATAAAAGAAGAAAGGAAACTAAGATGGTTTTAGCAACTGTCAGTCATAGACATATCTAAAATGTCTAGACATCCCTTTTCTTCATCCTCAAGCCCTACAACATTTAAAAATAGCAAACACAGATCTGCTAGATTTAATTTGTTAGTGTATTTTTATACAGCTTAATGTCTGTAGGGGTTCTGGATTTGTTCTATCACAATAACTAAATACAGAGAGAAAAGCCTGTATTTTTCAGGGGTTAAAATACTAATCAAGCTTTTTTCAATTTCAGCAGCTTTGCATTTGGAGGAGATTATCTCCCCACCCCTCCTTCCCAAAATGCTCTAAAAGACAACCCAAATCTAAGGGCTTGATAGGTATTATAGCAAAGAGATTAACTCAGTATTATCCAGCTGGGTTCAGAGTGCTCAACAGGTTTTAACCTTCTGAATTGGTTACATTTGTAGGAATACAATAAGCAAAAGCAAAATGTCAAATGTTAAGACAGTAATTTATTTATTTATTTATTTTATTGAATGTATATACCACCCATCTGGGTGTTATCTCACTCTGGGCAGTAAATTGCTTCCACTGCTGAGACAAGTCTGATGCAGAAGACCTCTTTGTTGCGAGGTTCGTGTGACATTTGTTTGAATAAGAGCGAGCAATTCAGTGCACTTCTAGTTCATTGAGTAATATGTAATATGTTTAGTATTGCTCAAAAAGAATGTGCCTTCTGGACTAGATTGCGGGGGGGGGGGGGGACAGTCTGCTAAAAGCCATCCTTTTTATTAGCTGTACTGGTTGTTTAAACCCCACAGAGAATTAAATTCTACTTTCATATGTTATACTTTCAAAATATATTTCTAATATGTTTGAACATACTTGTGCCATTCTCTGACAACTAGCCATCATATAATTCCGCCAGCCTAGGACAATTATTATTTCCCCTTTTTTGGGAATGATACAGTTTCTGTTGCCAAGATGGCCGTATGCCAAAGGCAGGCAAAATTCAGTCAAAACTCGCATAACAAGTGTTTCGCTTAGCGAAAAACTCGTATAACAAGCAAGTTTTTTGCTAAGCGGTCTGACTCGCATAACAAAAATTGTTGCTATGCGAGTTGAACTTTCCCTAAGGAAAAACTCAGATAACGAGCGTTTCTATGGGAAAAACTCGCATAGTGAATTTTTTCGCTATGCGAGTTTTCCCCCTTGAAATGCTCGTTATGCGAATTTTTCCATAGGAATTTTGTTTCCCATAACAAGCAACCTCACATAGCGAGCAACCTCGCATAACGAATTAAATTTGTTAAGCGAGGTATTACTGTATGTCCTTAGATGTTGAACTTTTGATCTATTGCATGTAGAATACATCCTGTACTCCTGAGCTATGATTCTTCCCTAACTGTGAACAGAGGAGAAAGGCTACCACTAACATATCTAGTTGGCCCTGACTCAGTTGTATAATCACACAACAAATCCAAGAAATCCAACACATTTTGACTGAGAGATGCTGATACACGTAGCCTTTGACATTCAGGTGTGGTCCTTCAATCTTTATAATCTAATCACCACATTGTGACCAACCTCCCCTGAAGTGCTTTGCACATTTTCTTGTTCAGATCTCCTAATGTCAAAGAGCATGTCTTATTTGACTACTGAGTAGCCATCTTAATTGAGCAATCATTAATATAAATAAAACAAAGACTCTTGGGGCTGCCTTAGTGTTTGCCTCAGGAACAAGCAACCAGTTTAAGTTAAAGACTAATGAAGACCTTGGGGAGGAGGAAATATAATTCCAGGGCTGATAGAGAGTTAATCTCCTAGATGAGGTAGCTTGCTGCATATTATTGCAGACAGTAGTGAAAAGTCAGTGAGATGTCAGGTTATGTGAGGAAATAACTGGAAACTTTTTCTCCCCTTTCCTTTTTTCAAGTTGTTTTTTTAAAAAGATGGTATGGAAATGTATTTGTGCAGTTAACTGGCAAAGGTCATTTGAAGGGCTAGCAAAGGCATTGGTGTGGTAATGGAGATGATAAGAATCAGGGATCAAAGTTAGGTTGGCTTCATTCTTCACTCCCCCCCCCCTTTCAGATGTCAAGGTTAGAAGGGGCAGCATCAATCACACATTTTATTCCACAGGTTAAAGATTAAAATAAGAATTTTACCTACTTAATTTAAGGCATTATGGTCAACAGCTGTGTTTTTATCCATGACATCCACATGTGAGCATTCTTTTTAAAAGGCCCTAAACCCAATTATTAAGTCCCAACTATAACAGACCTACAGAAGCAATTGTCAAATGGTAAATTAATCTTTATGGAAATCCCATTAATTAAATTAATCTACTCTAGCTACTGTTCTTTGTGATGATCAATATCTCATGATGTTATGCATTCCAAAAATACAATTGTGTAACTGCTCTTCTTACTCAAAGGCTTACTTTTGAATGCTAGTTCTTACAATGCTTGTGAGATTGGTCATACAACTCATTTAGACAGTAATGGGCAGACCCCACTGTGGGTGGAGTCAACATCATGGGTGGAGCCAATGTAGTGGGTGGAGCCAAATGTATAAAAAACACATAAAAATACACATTAAATACTCATAATACACATTAAATACACATTAAAAACATAAGAATACACATTAAACACACACTAAATACTCATAAAAATACACATTAAATACACATTCCACCCACCCACCCACCCCACACCCAAAGGCGAGTCACTTACTCTGGGGAGCAGGCAGCAGGACACTCACTCGGGCTGACAACAGCGGCGGGGCCAGCTGGTGATGCAGTACAGCATGGCCTGGTTGTGCGGTGTCGTGGAGCGGTGGCACACCCTGGCAGTGCGGCATGGTGGTATGGTGGCGTGGCACAGCTCCCTTAGACAGCTTCGGAGGGCAGACAGCCATTTTGCCCTTCCTCCACCACATGGCACTTCCTTGTGTGATGGAGTCAGTGGAGGGGGGAATCACATAAAATGGTGCTGTGGGCCACATCTGGCCCATATGCCACAGGTTGAGAATCCCTGATTTATCCTATATAACTTGATGTGATTGGTGGGTGGTATATATTTACCTTAGATAATAAAATCTGCCTAGCTCTGCGCTCTGGCAACTGTTTAGATATACTATTTTTTTTTAAATGAAAATTTGCTTCATTCACAATTATTTTTGTAGTTTACTGTTTTGCAAGTCTTCTATATACACTTTTTTCAACTGCAACTCAAAGAGAAATTTTAAATTCGCATTTCACTACAGCAAAAGTCACTACTGTGTATAAGAGTGTGTGTCTTGTAATATGATGTATGGACAGGTGGGGACCTTTGAGTGGGGAATGGGGCCAGAAATCTGGTAAATGTAGTAATCACTTGAAGATATTTGTAACAGAATCTTGTTTCATTGAAAGTCCAGATGTTATTTTTGAGAAAATTCCATTGAAGGCTGTGGTTTTGAAACAAACCGGTGGTGTTCAAATGAAACTCTGAAAAATAGAGGGGGTTTGCTATTTTGAAATAAGATCCCCCCCCCCCAAAAAAAAACCCACACAAAACTTCTCAGCCTGCCTGCTGCAGAAAGCACTGTAAGGCAGGCCTGGGATAAATGTAAACACCATGGGGACTCTGCTGAGCCATAAACCTGGCTCTAAGTCAGTGGCGGGATGTCAAAAATTTTACTACCCCACCGTGATGTCATCACAGTGTGGGCGGAGCTAACATCATGACATCAAGGGTGGAGCCAACATCATGACATTGTGGGTGTGGCCAAAGAAAAAAAATAAAAAATAAAAATAAAATGAAAATAAGCACACAGACACACCCCTCAACCCACCCACCCACAACACAAACCCGTAAAATACATTAAAATACACCCACCCATCCAAACATCCACCCACCCACTCCAAACACAAATCAACCAGAGCTTTTAAACCAGAGTTTAAAGCTTATTCTGGCTAATCTTTCTCACACTAGGTCAGATGGAAGGAACTACAGAATGAACTCACCACAAGATGGCTTCATTTTGGCACTTTTCAACTTTTCAACAGTTAAAGAAGTTAGGTACTAAGTCTTTGCCTAACCACTTCTCTAGGATAATATGCCTTAGTGTAAATGTAAAACAGCTGTACCGCCTTAAAGGTTCTCCAATTGGAACAGCAATTGGAATAGCACAGGTGTAGCTTATTGATGAGGTAACTCAAAGACTTTGCTTAAAAACCCCGAGCCAGGCCTTTTTAGGAACTGTGGTAGTACATCAATATAGGTAAAGGTATTAAATACATATTAAAATACTCACAGACACACCACATCCAAAAGTGAGTCACTTACCCTGGGGAGCAGGCTATAGGGAGCTTCAGGCTAGCAGCTTCTCTTCCTCCTCCCTGCTTGGGAAGACAGCAAGGAGGCCGTGTGCACGCACCAAGCACTGTAGGCATGCATACACACCAAGAAGATACATAATAGAGGGTGTCATCTAGAACTTTATATATTCCACAGGTAGCTCTTGACTGGGAGATGAAAGTATCTCACCACAAAATTTTGAGATAAATCACTATATTATCCAGATGACAAGCTGCCCTTGATGGAGAACCAAGGGTTATACTGTCCTCCTTCTGGAGGAATACAAGTTTCCACAAACAGAGATTGAGGTTCACTGCCTTTAGAAGCAATTTTCCTTCAAAGGAAAGAGACCAGGAGTTTACACATTCCACTAAAAGAATGGATCCTATGAACACTGTAGAAAAAGAAGATAGTAATCTTATGCATGCTTTCCTGTGACTCAGAGGAACTCAGTAGTTGAACTTTTGACTTCCATGGTGCACTGAACAAGATTCAATGATGTAGTTCCTAAGAGTTCCACATTTCTTCTTAATTAGCAGAAAACTGCCCTTCTGCAGTTTTTATTTGGAGTGGGGCAACAATCCCTTTAGTACTCAATGAACCTCCTGAGGTTGTACTTTATAATAATACCCACTAGAGCACAGAAAGATCAAGAAAGCTTGCTGCTGCTTCTTTTTAGTGGGATACCATTTTATTAGAGTCTTGCTTTGATCAAGCCATCCCACAGAGAGATAACTAGAGACTCATTAAAGACATATTCATTCCCAAAGGGCCAACCAAATGATCTCCCTTTGTTATTTTTCTAAGGGCATCCATGAAACTGCAAACTGTCCTCTGGAGCACAACTTCAAACATTCAAAACCATTTCAATCCCACTGTGACATCCCCATTAACAAACAAGGTTCATTTACATGGCAAAGTGGAGGCCTCCTTACGTAACAATATTTTCTTGATGTATCTCGAAATCAAAACCAAGACACAACCATGAAACTGTACATTCTCAAACACAGTGATATTTTGAACGTATTCTTGTCCAGACACTAAGATTTGCTGGAACCTGGTCAAGTATAAACACAGTGACATATTGATTGGTTAGAAACAGTAAAGCGATGCCTCTTGGGCCTGGAAGTGGGAACTAGAGATATATGTCCTGTGGGGTGGGTATACTGTGTTTCTAGTAAAGCAGAGGTGCCCAAACTATGGCCCAGGGGCCAGAACCAGGCTCTGACACCAATTCATCTGGCCCGCACTACCCTTGTCGCTCCCAGAAGCAGAAGTAAAACGCGTCCATACGGGCACATTTTACTTACACTTATGGGAGTGATGAGGATGGCACCGGCCAGATGACTTGGCATTGGGGGCTGGATCCAGCCCCCAGGCCGTAGTTTGGGCACCCCTGTGGTAAAGGATGCTGCAATATCAGGAGAGACATCCTTCTAACCTCCCGAGCTAAGGATGGATGAGAAGACAAACACAAGTGGTATCCAACAACATACCAGGGAGCAATGTGGTGAATTGTGACGTTAAGATTTTTGTAGGCTCAGCCTACCAGTCATTCTAGAGTTCTTCAACTTAAAAGCATCCCAATAAATCCCAAATGTGCTAAGCTTATGCCAGTGGTTGCTATTTGGAGTTCTGCTTCCAGGTTTGAACTTTAGCCAGGAATGTATTTGCACTGTCAATGTTAGTGTGCCAGCTACACCATGGAGATATTCAGCATGGCTATGAATGATGGCACATGCCATAGTTATATCCTTATTAGATTACTATAACATAATCTATGTGGAGTACTCTTGAAGATTGTTCAGAAATTTTAGCTGCTCCAAAATGCTGGTTAGTCTGCTGAATAGGGCTGGTTACAGGTAGTATGCATATCTTCTTATATATTAGAACTTTCTGTGTTTTTGTGGCATCTGTTTTTTGGGGGGTGCCCCCCCCCTGCAATATGTGAGCCAACTTGAGTCCTTTCACTGAGAGAAATGTGACTTGGAAATTAAATAAATAAATGAGAAACTAAGTACATAACTAAACAAAATGATGCGTACCTTATGGACCATCTATTTATATCCCCATCATATTAACCAGTGCAGAAAATGCTGCCAAATGGGATGAATTTTAATCTCTTGCCCTCCAATGTTGCTGTCCAGCCCCAGCTCTCCTGAAGCTCAGCTGATTATGAAGGGATTTCCATTCTTTATGGACTGAAATGACAGCTTGCTTGAGGTCAGGGGTGGAATAGGATAGTGCATTCCATGTTTTGTTTACGCACGCACACACAAATGATCAGACACTTTGGTTTTACAAGTAATTGTGAAAGTAAGCAGGACGTCAGTAGCAAATCTTCTGCTTCCCCAGTTCTTTTACTATTCTGCTCCTGAATGAGAGGGGGGTGGGGGGAACTCAGTGCCAATGAAGATTGTACATTTGGGTCACCATATGTCATGGAAAACATTTCCAAGAGATGAGTTGGGTAATGTGCATTTAGCCCTCTTCCTCTTCCCTGGCTGGGCTGTTAAAATGGAAAAGGAATTAATCACCATGGAGGTTATTAGACAGTCCAGAGATGTAAATATAAATTGTTCATTTTTGTGATCAAGGGGTTGTATATCATCATCATCATCATCATCATCATCATCATCATCATCATCATCATCATCATCATCATCATCATCATCATCATCATCATCAATTTATATGCTGCCCCACTACGCGAAGTGTGACTCTGGGCGGCTTACAAACATATCCTCAACACAATATAAAAGCATTCAATCAACACAATATACATCAACAAAATAAAAATATCATAAAACACACTAAAATAACACATAGCACATAGCAATACAGTATCACATAGCAATTAAATAACAGTAATTAAGTAACAAAAGTCCTTGCTGCTCGAGCGTCCTCAATGAGGCCTGGGCTTAACAACCTCTACCGTATTGGTGGCTCTTAAAACCCTCCAACTCCAGCCAGTGGCGAGGATGCGGAGGAGGGGTCGGCGTCCCGAGCTTCAGCCACCCGCTCTGGTAACTCTTAAAGCCCTCTGACTCTGGCTGAAGGAGGGGGTTGGCGTATAAAGGACAATACTCTGCCCAGTGTCTGTCTAACTGCCTTTCATTCTTTCTCTCACTTGCCTCATAATTTCAATGTATTGCTTCCAATCTCCCTGTATTGCAAGGTGGATGCCAGGCAACTCTCTCAAGGTCCCCCAACCAGCTGGAAAAGCATAACTCCTGACTCCTTGATTAACTGATATTTTTTAAAGGTTGGTGGGGTGTGTATGTTAATTCATTAATTGAGTGGAAAGCCTTCTTTGACCTCAGCAATCGACTGTTCCCCATCTCTGTCTATTGAAAAATGAAAGCCTTCCCTTGGGTTCCCACAATGCTTCTAATTTATACCCCTGAGTGGTAATCATGTTTGCTGCTCTTTCATCAATATCCCAGCACAGCTTCTGACACAACATAAAGCTTTCTCCCAAATGTTTACTGTCTTGTATGGTGCATAACAGCATACTAAAAAGTGTTTTATGATGCTTTTGTATAAATTACAGGAAAACCATGAGGACATTGTGTACAATTCTACAAGAATGAAATGTTATGGTCTTATGAGGCTACCAGTTTTCATATATTTCCCTTTTCAAGCTATAGTTTAATATACATATCCTTACTATTATTATTACAGAGATTTTCCTATACTAAAACAGGTGCTAGATTGTAATTGTTTCTTGAAGGTACACCCTGTCCCCCCATTTCCATACATTGCTGACTTTATGGAGAAAATTTCAGAATGTTCATAATTATCATAAAATTACAGCACCTTGATGTTGGTTCCCCTAGGAATTGCATGTGGATTGGTGAGGGTTTGGCTTTCCTGCACAGATCGCTGAACATCTGACCCAAGCCATCTGACCCATGCCATAGTGGCACTTTCCATAAGGGAAGCACTGTGGAGTGGAGGAAACTTTAGTTGTATGCCATAGAAGGGGGAAAATTGATGTGCCAGTCTGGCTTAACAACTGCAAGGCAGGTCCAAGTTCCACCCTTTTGCTCCTTTGGAGAAGGGTAGATTATTCTTGTGAACTGAAAGGTTTGTTCCAGCTTTTTACTTGGTCATTTGGCAGTTTTACTTTCCACCCCTGAGTTGGTGTGTGGATGAAGGTTCTGTTCTAGGGGGGGGGGGTAATCACATGGTCAACCCTTGTCTTTCTGTCCTGTTTTGTTTTGTTAATAAAGTTTGTCAAGGCAGTTTCAGTGCACTGATGTTCACTGGTGTGTTCTGGGGTGCTTAAATCAAGTACCTTGGTTCTCAGATGTCTGATTACAGACGGAGAATGACAGCCACTCAGGTCAGCTACTGAAAAGGAGGGGAAGGTGTGATATGACCTAGCCCCTTGGTCTGCAAATAGTGGCTCTCCAGGTGTTTTGGACTTCAATTCCCAGAAGCCTCGATCAACAGTAGTGCTGACTTGGGCTTCTGGGAATTGAAGTCCAAAACACCTGGAGAGCCACTATTTGCAGACCACTGACCTAGCCCATTTTGCCTTTCCCTTTTTGGAAGGCCACTCCAGCTCCGGAGTGGAGAAAATTTGAAGGGGCAGAGAGTATTTCCCCTGGCAGGGACATAGCCAGAGGGCGGGGTGAAAACCCTCCCGAGCTAACAGCCAGGGCCCCCCCACCCCACCCAGTGATGCCAATGTTATACCGTATATACTCAACTATAAGTCATCCCGAATATAAGTCGAGGTACCTAATTTGGAACTCTAAAACTAGGAACATATATTGACCCAAGTATAAGCCAGGGGTGGAAAATTCAGCTAGTGAATTTTAATAATTAAAATATATGAAAATATGGTAAAATTAATTAATTTAGACATTTATGTGGGTATACTTTTGAGTTTTTATGGTAGTGTTAATGGGTTGTTGTTGTTGTTTTTACTGTATTTTTGAATTTGGACCACTGTGGTTTTGGGACGGGTCATTGACTTGAGTATAAGTTGAATCCCCTTTTTGGACCTCATTTTGGGGGCTAAAAAACTAGACTTATACTTGAATATATACAGTATATGTGAGTGTGACATTGTTGCCACTCCTGAAAACTTTTGCCCCTCTTGACAAATTTTTTGTCGTTGTCCACCATCCTGGCTACGGATTTGTCCCTTGGCCAGAGAACAAGACCAGTTTGGATGCTGTCAAAAGCCAGTGATGTGTCTTTCTCACGACCCCTGTGCTCTATCCCTTCACAGTCATTGAAGATACTTATGGAATGAGGACAATTAGATCCTAGAGCACAGCTGGGAAATCTTGGTTGTTGTAGTACTCCCTTTTAAAAATCTCATTTCATCCTCTGCCTAGGGCCCAGTTTAGGGTGCAATCAGACTGCTGGAAATCCACATTTTTGATCACACTTGAAAGGGTCACTTTGCAAGGAGTCATCTCCTTTAAAACATCTGCCAGGGAATTGCTCCAACCCAATCCCAAAATGTTTTCCCGCATGCATTGCCCCATATATTGTGAGATCTTTAGGAAATAGATTGCACTGGACCACTCCATAAACAGCCCAAAATATGATATATTTCTCCACGTGATCACACCTTAAGAAGGTTTGTTCAACTCAGAGCCTGGCTGTATCTTAGCTCACCAAATCCTGCACTATTCCAAGGAAGTGTATATTCTCACTCGTTTCACCAGAACTTGGTCAGTATACCAACAGTATACCAAGCACTAACTGGGCTGCCAATGCCCTATTTCATATTGTAACTTAAATGTGATGGCTAGTGCAGCCAACGTCAGGTTGAGTAATAAAAATAAACAAGCTTGCTGAAGAGGATAACTCTTGAATGTCAAGTGGTACCAGAGCTAATCTAATATCAAAAATGGGGCTTAAAACAGATTGACTGCAACGTCTCTGCAGCTGTATCAGCAGAGGGCAGGAAATTAGTGTGACCAGTGAGGCATCATAGCTGTGATCCCTTCTTCAATGAATATTTGGACTCAGAATTTTATTCATTTCGTTTATTTCACAGCAAAAAAATCTTATATATAAATATATAGAAAATACAATAGGTAAAGTAAGATATAGTACAGTATGAAATTTAAAATAAAACCTGGTAAAAGAGATTTAAAATCAAAATAATACAACACCATAGATTCAAGATGAGGTAGTTGCTATAGTTTGATATCTAAAGAGGCTTACCATCTAACTGCTGGTACCAGTTAAGAAAATGGAACAGAGGCTAGCTAACTCTTTAAACTCCAGAGAATCTGAAGAACCCCACTCTAGCCAGGTATTGATAGGGATGGTAAAGGATGTTAAGCTAGGAAGAAGCAAGCAAAATTTCTCAAAGAGGATTTGAATATATTCAAGGCGGCGGCGGCGACTGCAACTCATATTCGAGAATGCATCCCCCCCCCCCGGAAACAGGAAAAATGTCACTGGCATGAATTTGTTTAAGGTAGATCCCTGGTTGCCATAAAGCAGGCATGCCCAAACTGCGGGCCGCGGGCCGCATCCGGCCCGCCAGGCCATTTCATCCGGCCCCCGACATGGTATAAGAACTCTTATAATTTTATTTTATTTTTTTTAAAAAAAATTTGGGCGAACTTTTTTTTTGGGCGGAGGGATCACAAGTCAGTGAAAGAGTGATTTGCCTAGTTCCTTCCTCCTCCTGCTTAGTACTAGGAGTTCTGCCGAATCTACTTTAGAATGGCTGAATCAATACGCCAGAGTGGAGAGAGGGACTTCAGTGGGAGCTAAAAGTAAGTAGTTTGGGCATGCCTGATTTAAAGCAATTAAAAAAGAAAGCCAGGAGCAGGGGGGAGGGGGAGGGAAGCGAGGTTTAGAGTTCTTCAGATCTCTTTGTCAGGCTGCTTATATTGCAAACTTAAGATATCAGAAGAGAAGCAAAAAAAGTTCACAACTTATCAGGTGCCACAATGCATAATAATGCATCCACCCATCCATTGGCTGGGCAAAAGAAGTTTGTTTTGCAGCCCTTTGTAGGAGGTTTGAATAAGACTCCCGGGATGTTCCCTTACTGTCAGAAGCAACAAATGTTGCTTTTCAGCTCGCTTGTGCAAAGAAGTTTGCTCTGCAACCTTTTGCAATTGCAAAGGTTTAAATAACCTGGGATTTTTCGTCAGTTGCAAAAAGAGACGTTACTTTACCTTTAGGCTTGCCCCGTCATTGTGTGCCTGTGGAGTTGATGTGCTCTTACAAATTCAACCCATGAAGCTTTGCTCTTCTGCCTGATGTGGTGGATTTGATCTTAAATCCACCTCAAATTTAAATACAGCTCAAATTTAAATACAGGAGTTAGTCTACAAAAGGCCCTGGAGAATGCATTAAATTTGGTAAAGGTTTCTCTTGCTCGAAAGCCAGTCGTATCTGACTCTAGGGGTCAGTGCTCATCTCTGTTTCAAATCCAAAGAGCTAGTGCTGTCTGCTTCTGCAGGCATTTCTGTGGTCATGTGGCAGACATGACTAGACACTGCAGCCCACAGAACACTTGTTACCTTCCCACCGAACTGGTCCCTATTTATTTACTTGCAATCGTAAAGGTAAAGGTTTCCCTTGCTCGAAAGCCAGTCGTATCTGACTCTAGGGGTCAGTGCTCATCTGTTTCAAATCCAAAGAGCTAGTGCTGTCTGCTTCTGCAGGCATTTCTATGGTCTTATGGCAGGCATGACTAGACACTGCAGCCCACAGAACACTTGTTACCTTCCCACCGAACTGGTCCCTATTTATCTACTTGCAATCGTAAAGGTAAAGGTTTCCCTTGCTCGAAAGCCAGTCGTATCTGACTCTAGGGGTCAGTGCTCATCTGTTTCAAATCCAAAGAGCTAGTGCTGTCTGCTTCTGCAGGCATTTCTATGGTCTTATGGCAGGCATGACTAGACACTGCAGCCCACAGAACACTTGTTACCTTCCCACCGAACTGGTCCCTATTTATCTACTTGCAATCGTAAAGGTAAAGGTTTCCCTTGCTCGAAAGCCAGTCGTATCCGACTCTAGGGGTCAGTGCTCATCTTTGTTTCAAATCCAAAGAGCTAGCACTGTCTGGTTCTGCAGGCATTTCTGTGGTCTTATGGCAGGCATGACTAGACACTGCAGCCCACAGAACACTTGTTACCTTCCCACCGAACTGGTCCCTATTTATCTACTTGCAATCATAAAGGTAAAGGTTTCCCTTGCTCGAAAGCCAGTCGTATCCGACTCTAGGGGTCAGTGCTCATCTCTGTTTCAAATCCAAAGAGCTAGCGCTGTCTGCTTCTGCAGGCATTTCTGTGGTCTTATGGCAGGCATGACTAGACTGCAGCCCACAGAACACTTGTTACCTTCCCACCGAACTGGTCCCTATTTATCTACTTTCAATCGTAAAGGTAAAGGTTTCCCTTGCTCGAAAGCCCGTCGTATCCGACTCTAGGGGTCAGTGCTCATCTCTGTTTCAAATCCAAAGAGCTAGCGCTGTCTGCTTCTGCAGACATTTCCATGGTCATGTGGCAGGCATGACTAGACACTGCAGCCCACAGAACACTTGTTACCTTCCCACCGAACTGGTCCCTATTTATCTACTTGCAATCTCTTGCTTTTGAACTGCTAGGTTATATGTATATATAAAGGTAAAGGTTTCTCTTGCTCAAAAGCCAGTCGTATCTGACTCTAGGGGTCAGTGCTCATCTGTTTCAAATCCAAAGAGCTAGTGCTGTCTGCTTCTGCAGGCATTTCTGTGGTCTTATGGCAGGCATGACTAGACACTGCAGCTCACAGAACACTTGTTACCTTCCCACTGAACTGGTCCCTATTTATCTACTTGCAATCGTAAAGGTAAAGGTTTCCCTTGCTCGAAAGCCAGTCTTATCCGACTCTAGGGGTCAGTGCTCATCTCTGTTTCTAAGCCGAAGAGCTAGTGCTGTCTGCTTCTGCAGGCATTTCCGTGGTCTTATGGCAGGCATGACTAGACACTGCAGCCCACAGAACACTTGTTACCTTCCCACCGAACTGGTCCCTATTTATCTACTTGCAATTTCTTGGTTTTGAACTGCTAGGTTGGCAGGAGCTGGGACAGAGATGAGAGCTCATTCCGTCCTGCAGTACTCGGGAATCGAACTGCTGACCTTCCGCCTCCCAGTCAGCGTCTTAGTGACTTGAGCCACTGCAGTCTCATATGTATATATGCAGTACTGTAAAGCTATTTAGATACACTGTATGTCTATAGTGGCTGCACTCTACTCTGGCAGCAGAGGTAGCTCCAGTTGATGGGGCAAACTGTCCCCAGCTAATCAGTGGCATCTCCGCTGCCGCCATGAGATTTCCCATTGATCAGCTGACTGGCGGTATAGAGATGTCCCAGGTAAGCCGATTGGCAGTCACGATGGCATCAGAGATGCTGTGGACCAAATGGTTATGTTCTCCTTCATCAGCTGGAAATCTGTCTGCACTACCAGGGCAGATCAAACCCACTGATCAGTGAAAACAGACTCCAGCTGATCAAGGGAGACCATTCCTAGCTATCTCAGAAAACAAAACAAATAAAATAAAATACACAGTAGCACTTTAAAGACTAACTGCTATTCCCACCAGTAATCCTTTTTTTAAAAAAAATGTTTATTTGAAGAGTCCTAGTGCTATGACACTTTGAATAAATATTTTTTTAAAAAAACAATGCACCATAGCAGCAGAGGGGCTCCCACTGATTGGTAGTAACTGGTGTCAGCTGATCTGCAGCTGCAGAGAGATGCAGCAGATCTGTTAATGCTGCCTCTGCCAATCAGCTGTAATCTATGTCACCTCCTGCTGCAAGTTTATCTGGGCTTTCCCAGGTAAATATTAACAGGAGTGGGCACAAAGTCTAAACAAGTGATGGCAAACCTTGGTAGTTCAGGTGTTATGGAACTTCAATTCTCAGATGTCCTGATCACCAGAAGTGCTGATTTAGGCTTCTGGTAATTGAAGTCCAAGAACACCTGGAGTGCCAAGGTTCACCATCACTGGTCTGAAGTGATTTATTTTACACTGATTCAAGTATTAGTATAAGTTGGAAGTCGAAATTGATTTACAGTATTATGGCTGTGCATTGTGTAATTCCTGATTTTAAATTGATTGGGAGACCCAATGTGCGCTAATTTTGAAGTTCCCCCACCCTCTGAGGCTGCAGCAAGCCAGGCAGGACATGATGTCAGGAAGCAGATCTTTTCTAAGGCTAATGACTTTTCATTGCTAATTAAAATCCAAAGTTCCAGGTACGTGGGGTTTTAATTGGCATTGAAAAGTCATTAGCCTTATAAAAGATCTGGTTCCTGACATCATGTCAGGAAGCGGATCTTTTATAAGGCTAATGGCTTTTCATTGCTAATTAAAATCCAAAGTTCCAGGTACGTGGGGTTTTAATTAGCAATGAAAAGTCACTAGCCTTATAAAAGATCTGCTTCCTGACACCATGTCAGGAAGCAGATCTTTTCTAAGGCTAATGACTTTTCATTGCTAATTAAAATCCAAAGTTCCAGGTACGTGGGGTTTTAATTAGCAATGAAAAGTCATTAGCCTTAGAAAAGATCTGCTTCCTGACATCATGTCAGGAAGCAGATCTTTTCTAAGGCTAATGACTTTTCATTGCTAATTAAAATCCAAAGTTTCAGGTAGGTGGGGTTTTAATTAGCAATGAAAAGTCACTAGCCTTAGAAAAGATCTGCTTCTTGACATGATGTCAGGAAGCAGATCTTTTCTAAGGCTAATGACTTTTCATTGCTAATTAAAATCCCACCTACCTGAAGCTTTGGAACACAACAACAGCTCCTTGGATGCCACAATGACCAAGCTGGATGTGAGTTTCTAGGATCTGTCATATTTTTTTAAAAGGACACTTTTAAAGGACACCGCGAAGGCGGCGAAGGAGGAGCCGGCGAAAGAGGAGCCGGCGGCAAAGGCGTTAGTGGTGGCGGGGGCGGGGGCGGGGGCAAGGCTGGGTGGATGTATGTACCATGGAGAAATAGTTCGGCCCTCGGAGCATCTGATAAAATGTTATCCGGCCCCCGGGCCGAAAAGTTTGGGCACCCTTGCCATAAAGTAACCCACACACTATGATTTAGAGGAGGATGACTCATGCTTTTAATAGTTTTTAACTAGATTTTTAATTGGTGTGGGTGGGAGGTAGTTTTTCAGTGTTTTTAGGAATTTTCAGGATTTCTATAGTTGAAACATTGGGGATTTTATGTATGCTGCCCAGAGTTGTACATCAATTGGGGCAGCTATACAAATTGAATTAATAATAATAATAATAATAATAATAATAATAATAATAATAATAATAATAATAATAATAATAATAATAATAATAATAATAATAATAATAATAATAATAATAATAATAATAGAGCCATCTCTCATGGCACATATTTACATGACATGCAGGATTTGACACCAGAACTGCAGTCGACCTCCACAGCGCTGAGGATATGGACAAGGTGTGCCTTCACAGCCAATCCATCTGGCATGGCCTCTTCCACCTCTATGACCATTGGGAATCAGAGTTCCTCCTCTGCTCATTTTGCTGTCGGGCCCAATATGATGGTTTCCAGTGGCATTTCCTCCACTGAGGGTGACCATCATCCCATGTAAAGGGGATGATGCCCATAGCCATTGATCCCCTTAGGGAGTCAGGTTAGTTAACTGCCACTTGACGCTGCTTGGTGTTGAGTCACTGGCTGTATGGTCTACTCCATTACCATAGCAGGATGTCCATCTAGACACATACATTCAAGGCAAAATTACTAGAAAAAATATTTCTGTGATGTTTTGCAATGCCATCTTTCTTACAATGGCTACCTTTTCTCAGTCCAAAAACCATTAATGCTACTATTTCACAGAAGAAATTATGGCAGACATCAGTAGTAACAGTATTACTTCTCAGTCTTTTCTCTTGCTGATCTTCTAGATAATAATTTATGGAGGATATCTAGGCCAACTCTTATTCAGTGCAAGAGTCTTATAACTTAAATAGTTCTTGATAGAGGGCTACCCAGTTTGCAATATTTCATAAAGCATATTTATTTCTGCTATCAACAAAAAGTACAAAAATAAATTAAATATTTTTTTTTAAAGTATTCTAGCCAATTAAAGTTGACTCAACCTTCTATCCTTCCGAGGTTGGTAAAACAAGTTCCCAGCAAGTTTGGGGCCAAAATGCTAATTAATGTGTGAACTGCCCAGAAAGTGCACTAAGCACTATGAGGCAGTATATAAGTGTGATTTTAATTGAGATAGTGTCACGTATGTCACAAGTAGCAGTTGATTACATCTCTTCATTAATCATTCAACCAACTTTGATATTTACTTTGACTGAGACCATGAAGTTGTTACTGCATGTGCAGATCATTTCTCTTGTCAGTATTATCAAAATGTGAGATGAGAGGGCTGATCTATGCTCGACATCATAAAGACTGATTGGAGTGTCATAAAAATGGTACATAATAATACATAATAACTTCTTCTGACTAGAATCCTATTACTTACACTCAGCAGTGTTAGGTCAGATTTTGTAAATCACTCTGGTGAAGAGCCACTACTTATGAAATTGATACTTATATTTCTTGTCCTGAGCCAAGTGATATGACTAGGGTTTAATAAGAAATAGAAGTCCTAACTTCTTAACTAGCAGCAATTTGCCACAGTAAATTCATACCATCCAAATTATGCTGTCAAGTACTGTATAAGTAATAGGAGTCTGACCCACTGTATAGCACTTCACTAACTTTTCAAAGGATTTAATATATATGCTCAGGGCCAACTTTACTCTTAGACAGAATGATATCACTATTGCATACAGTAGATTTATTTATTTATTTACATTTTTATACCGCCCTTCTCGCCGGGGCAACCCAGGGTGGTTTACAACATCATAAAAGCATACATAATGCACAATGCAGGGACGGAGGAATCACAATTTGGGATCAAAATTGCTGGGAGAAACATCAACAACTTGAGATAAGCAGATGATACCACCCTAATGGCAGAAAGTGAGGAGGACCTAAAGAAGCTCCTGATTAGGTTGAAAGAAGAAAGTGAAAAAGCTGGCTTGAGACTCAATATAAAGAAAATCAAGATAATGGCAACAGGCCCTCTCAGTCCCTGGAAAATAGATGGGGAAGAAGTAGAAGCAGTGACAGATTTTAATTTCCTAGTATCAAAGCTCACTGCAGATGGTGATTGCAGCCATGAAATAAAAAGGCGACTAATTCTTGGGAGGCAAGCAATGAGAAACCTGGGGAACATAGTGAAAAGTAGAGACATCACCTTGCAAACAAAAATTCGTATAGTCAAAGCAATGGTATTCCCGGTTACAATGTATGGTTGTGAGAGCTGGACCATTAGGAAAGCTGAGCGCAGAAGAATAGATATCTTTGAGATGTGGTGCTGGAGGAGAGTTTTGAGAGTCCCCTGGACAGCGAGGAGAACAAATAGGACAATCTTAGAAGAAATCAACCCTGACTGCTCCCTTGAAGATCAAATAGTAAAGATGAAGCTAAAGTACTTTGGACATCAAATGAGAAGAGAGGATTCACTTGAGAAAGCCTTGATGCTGGGAAGGGTGGAGGGCAAAAGAGGAAGGGGGCGGCCAAAAATGAGATGGTTAGATGGTATTGTAGACACAATGGGCACAGAACTGAGCGAGTTGAGGGGGATGGTGGAGGACAGAAGTGCCTGGTGGACAGTGGTCTATGGGGTCGCAGAGGGTCGGAATCGACTGTGCGACTGAACAACAACAACAACAACAAAAGCATAATGCAACACAACCTAAACCCATTATTAAATACCTCAAAATTACAATTATGAAAATTTAAAAAGATATTGACCTAACAGTCTCCCATTTCTTCCTTCAGATCCCATACTTAGTCATTCATCTCTCATTGTGATTTACATTTAAAAAATTGATTTTAAAAAATCCTCTATATTCGTTAAAATCAGTCAATATTAAAAACTGAAAATAAAAAATTATTACAATATTAATCTAGTATCATATTAAAAACAGATTAAACCATTTTTAAAACATACTAAAGAGATAAAAAAATATTTATTTATTTTTCTTTAAAATCCCCTCCTCCCCATAAGAAGCTAATTACTGAAGAAAGAACAGCCTGAAGACAGAGGTCTTTGTCTGTTGGTAGCAAGGAGGGCCTAGCCCACTGATTCTCAAGCTGCGGCCTGGATGCAGTCCACGGCACCATTTCATGTGCCCCCCCCACACCGCCTCCATCAACCAGGAAGTGCCACGTGGTGGAGGAAGGGCAAAATGGCCAATTGGCCCCCAAAGCTGTGAGGGAGCATAACTTGGCCCCTGGTTTAAAAAGGTTGAGAACTCCTGACCTAGCCAGATCTTTCATGCCCTCTTTCATGTCCTCACCAAAAATAGCACTGATGGTAATGGGACTAAGAGAAAGGCCTTCTCTGATTATCTCAAAGTCAAATAGCTTGGACCCAAGTTGTCTGAGTAAGCACAAGTATGGATCTAACAGTGAATGTTTGTTTTAGAATTCTTCCTTCCTTCTTACAATTTTGTGGGAATGCCCTTATTGAATTTACAACAAGAAATTGTAGAGCCACCACAAATAAAAGTGGGATACAGTCCTTGAGTAGGAAGAAAATCCGTCACTAGTTTGTCTATTTTTATACTTTGCAATGTTTGTATAAGGACAAATGATGCTGGTCAAAGTCCTTCCACCCTTAAACCTTTCGTAGACAGAACACATTTTATGTTTCCTTGCTTTTATTATATTAAAAATCAGAATTGGCTTGCTTGCAATTATAATAGGAAGCAAAACCATCAGCATCTGTGAGATGCTTTCTGATATGCCTGTGAGATGCAAGGCAGTGATATTCATTGCATTTCAGCAATCAAATACTATTGCTTATATGGTTCCTTCGAGAATAGATAGAAAGTAAGAGGGGGGTAACAACCACCCTAAGCTCCATGCTGTATAAAATATTCATAATGCCTTTGGGCATCTGAACCCTTAACATTTAAAATAAAAGGCTAAGGCAGCCAATGTGACTGGATTTCTCATAATCGAATCATCTCGGTCCCACATGTTATCCTCAATTTGTTTATAATTGCCAAATTTTCAGAATATTGTACTACCTTTTCCACAGAAAGCCAGGAAGAATAAGGGGACAGTGCCTGGAACAGATGTGATATTAGGGTTTAAAGGAAAACAAATCATAATATGAGGAGCAGAAAGTGAAGTTGGGAGTAATTAGTACATAACTAGAAAAGTCTAGTTTGATCAATAATCTAATTAGAAAGGATTGTTGAAACTCCTATTGTCCTGAAGTAATTTTTGCCATGCTGGCCCTACCTTATTGACCATCTCAAGTAGCAAATTCAGAGTCTCATGAAGATAGTACAAATTATTTATTTTATTACTATAGTGTTATTCGATACTAATGTTACATGAGGTATTACTGTACTTTTAAAGAAAACAATAACTAGGATTATATCTTGGTGCCTATGGAATTTTCTGCCTCACATGTCAAAATTAACTAGGCTGATTTTGATGTAGGAGATTCATTTGCTGTTGCACCTCAATGAGAAAAAAGTCTTCAGCCAGTCATGTGATTCTGTGACTACGATGCCCATTTTAGGTGATTTTAAAAGAGTTTTTGTTTTAATTGCATTTTACCTATACAAATGAATTTAATTCTATTTTAATCTATCTTTTTAAGCCAGGGGTTCCCAAATGAAGGCCCATGGGCCGGATCCAGCCCACAGCACCAATTAATCCAGCCGGCACCATCCTCACCACTCCTGGAAGCGGAAGTAAAATGCACCCATGCATGCGCAAAACACTGCTGTAAATACATCTGCAGCTGTCATAAACATGTTTATGACAGCCGCGAGTGCATTTGTGGTAGTGTTTTGCACATGCATGTGGTGCGTTTTACTTCCGTTTTGGGTGGAGGAATCATGTGACCAGCATGCTCAACCGCGTGATTGGCCCATGGTGCAAAAAGTTTGGGATCCCCTATTTTAAGCTGTTCAGCAAGCTACCTTGAGTTCCAGTTGTGGGAGTAAAGCAGCATATATTTCAACAAACAAACAAATATTGTAACATTTCATTCATTGCTTGTTACCCAGAAAGTCACTACTTGTAGTTATAGGTAGCTACTACCTGGCTCTGTTGCAGCAGCTCCAGCCAGAAGGCCCTATGGTCAGTCCATTTGAGAGTTGATCAAACATTGAGAACTGATTATCCTATTCAATGGGTGCAATGATGCAGTTCCATTGTACAATCAGTCAGAATTACCTTCACCACCATTGTGTCATGACTGACAAAATTGCTTTGTGAGTAGCACTTCCGTCTTGGCTCTTTTGTAGCTTACAACACATGCAACATCGAGATCCATTTGCATAGCTGGAATTTTCTCCATACTCTCTTGCCCTGGACACTGAGAAATGCACAGATCTTTTAAACACTTTCAGTCTATCAGAGATCTTGCAAAAAGCAGCTTTTGGTGAGCCTGTACAGTAATACCCCGGATAACGATTGCATCGGATAATGTTAGAATCAAATAACGATGCAAGTTTTTTGGAAAAAACTTGCATCGGATAACGATGCTGGATAATGATTCTTAACGTTATCTGATGCAATGGTCTGCAGGTGTGGGGTGGTTTGGGTAGAACAACCCAATCCACCTCTCACCCACAGCGGTGATTGGTTCTCTCTCTTTCCCCCTTCCCTGTAGTTTAAATACAGGGAGGGAAAGAGACAAGGAGTCTGTGCGACTGCAGTAGGGTCGGGGGAAAGGCGCTTTCCCTACTGCATGCATCGGACAACGCTAAAAATTGGATAACGTCATGACTTGTGGAACCAAGTCATAATGTTATCCGGGGTGTTACTGTGTATATTTTTTCCTCAGATACTGTGCTTTTGGATAACAGTTAAAAGGAGTTGCTACTGAATTAGTGTATTCAATGCAATAGCATTGATCTTTAAAGGCATGCATTTGTTGAGTGGAGGGTTAATTTTAATTTTGTTAATGTAATCTTTTGACATGTATAGCAACAGTACTGTAGCTAAAAACTAAAATGTAGGATTATTTTGTTACACTGATGCACAGATGGTGGGGCAGCTTGGCCTCTTTCTGTGATCTTTTGCAACTCCATTATGAGGTTGGAGAAGAGCATAGCTTTTGTTTTGTGTTTTAGTTCAAGCAAAGGAAGAGAAACTATAGCAGCAGTCCTCAGAATTAACAGAGTAGGAAGTTAAGGCTATCCAAATCAATAGGACTTTTGTTGTTGTTGTTCAGTTACACAGTCGATTCCGACCGTTCGTGACCCTATGGACCATTGCCCGCCAGGCACCTCTGTCGTCCACCATCCTCTTCAACCCACCCAGCTTTGTGACCATTGCATCTACAATTCCATCTAGCCATCTCATTTTTGGCTGCCCCCTTCTTCTTTTGCCCTCCACCTTTTCAAGCATCAAGGCTTTCTCAAGTGAATCCTCTCTTCTCATTCAATATCCAAAGTATTTTAGCTTCATCTTTAGTATTTGATCTTCTAATGAGCAGTCAGAGTTGATTTCTTCTAGGATCGACCTATGTTTAAAAAGGGGTCCACAGAAAGAGTCTCATCGAAGATTGTGGTAGTTTTGAACCACAACCGGGCAAACCTTGGGCAATGGCAACCTTGTTGTGCTGGCTAATCTTCCTCACATTAGTTCAGGCAAAAGGAACTATAGAATGAATTTACCAAAAGATGGCTTTGTTTTGGCAGTTTAAAGTCTGGCCTAGACACGAAAGAAGAAGAAGAAGATATAAAGAAGGAGCACCTGCCAGTGGTGGCGGCAGCAATACACATGAGAGCAGAAAGATGATCGGGGTCGGGGGTGCTTGTTTGGACTAAAATGCCTAGAATTAAGGGGATGCTGGGAATTGTAGTCCAAAAAGTTACTTATCATGCCTGAAGGGAGAGTTTACAGGAGAATGCACAGAGAGAGAACATGGGCAAGGGCAGGATGATGAAGGGCTCATGAGGGGAAGAACTGGTGACCAGGTAAGAGGGGGATGGACATGCCAAAGGGAGTGGCATGGGGGAGCATGCCTATGTGAAAAGGCATGTGCATGAGTGTAAGAAAGGATGGAAGAGGTTTATATCAAGGGAGTGTCATGGCACATGTACCCAGCATAAGCAATTCTCAAACACCCTTGCAGATGCCGCCGCACAGCCGAGCAACCTGTCAGATGGGCATTTTAGAACGCAGATGGGGGACTCCCCGCTGCATTCCAAAATACCCAGCTGGCACACTCTAGTCTGCAGGGTGTTTTGAAACGCAGCGGGGGAGTCCCCCGTTGCATTCCGAAACTCCCCGCAAATGCGAAGCTTCTCGTTAAGCGAGTTTTTGCTTGTTCAACGAAGCAGACCTTTTTGGGAAAGATCTGCTCGTTAAGCGAGTTACTCTCTATACGATATGCTCGCTATGCGAGGCATTACTGTACTTTAAACCAGGCATCAGGGGTCACTTATTTTGCAATGATTACTAAACTGCTGCATTCTTCCATGTGAACATATGTATTGCCACATATTGTGCAACTTGAAAAAGCCCCCCCACACACACACACAATCCTTACAGTTATAGAGCTATGATAGTTCAGCAGTTCATTTGCTGTCATGCAAAAGAACCATTGTAGCATTATAACATTATTATTATTATTATTATTATTATTATTATTATTATTATTATTATTATTATTATTATTATTATTATTATTATTAATAATAATAATAATAATAATAATAATAATAATAATAATAATAATAATAATAATAATAGGGAACTGCGGTGTCTCAAGTTGTTAAGACAATGAACTGGAAGATTGGAATTCAATTCCTCGGTACTGCATTATCGAGTGAGCTCCCGTCTCTGTCCCAGCTCCTGCCAACCTAGCAGTTAGAAAGAAAGAAACTGCAATTAGATAAATAAGGACCACTTCAGTGGGAAGGTAAACAAAGGTGTTGAGGCATGCCTGCCACATGCCCATGGAAACATCTGCAGATGCAGATAGCGCTGGCTCTTTGGCTATAAACAGATGAGCACTGAACCCTAGAGTCAGATATGACCCCCTTTAGAGCAATGGAAACCCTTACTTTACCTATTCATCATTGTGTGAAACCCATCAGTAAGGCTGAATGTAGCTAGAAAGAGGCAGCCACCTCAAGCGGAAAATTAAGGAGATAAAAATATTAATGCATTAAAACCATAAATAATTACAATGTCTGGCCCTTTCGCCCTCACTCTCCTGCCTTATCCCTTACAACATATTTTGGAACACCAGGTCATGCATCCCACTAACTTTAAGATTGTTGTTGTTGTTCATTCGCAGTCGATTCTGACCCTTTGCGACCCCATGGACCACCATCCTCCAGGCACCTCTGTCCTCCACTTTAAGATTAGGCTTAGAGATATAAAATGGCAAACTGGGGTGGAAGGGAATTGAATGCTTAAGATGCCAGTAATGTCTTCAGAATGATAGATGTTTTATATCCCAATCAATTAATGTTCAGGTTGTAAAAGACATACTTCAGCTAAATAGAATTCCGAATGAAAATATTTCCAGAGGCTATGGCTTTGAGGGTTTCAAGCTGGTTTTCATCTCAGTGATTTGTATCTGCTACTTGCAATGGCTAAAAGCAAATACAGAATACTGCTTTCCAGTAGTTAGTTCCCTTCACTTCATAACCAATTGTTATAACTGCAATGGGATAACCAAGGTCTGGGCCAGCTAATACTACAAAAGGGTTAAATTAACACACACAAAGGGGGGAGAGAGTGAGCCACCCTCCACATCGTGCACAGACACTCTCTTGCATTTCCGTCAAAGAACCACTCTCCAAAGCAGCAGCACTGGAGCATGGTCTGCCTTTTCCAGGCTGCCTACTGCCTGCCGGAAACCCTTCCACAAGGAAAGGCATCTTCTCACAAAAAACCCTCTTCCCTGCCAGAAAAAGTGGTTTAAAAGGAACTGTCTGTTGCCTGAGGATATTCAAAGTGCACAGGTTTAAAGAACAAGTGGGGAACTTTTCCTTTCTGCCTGCAAGGTTGAAGAGACTATATCCAGTCCTGCTGCATGAAACTTAGGAAAAAGCATTTCTCTGCAGTAAAACAGTTTTATCAGTTGCACTTTCCACCTGCCAGCAAACCCCCCCCCCCCAACTGTGAGTTCAGAGTGTGTCGTTTGGATTTCTGCACAGAAAGAAAGTTGTCCAGGTAACACCTCTCTCTCAAGGTAAGTGCAGTAAAGTGTTGTGTGTCTCTCTCCTCCTTTCCCCAGAAGTGTATTTCCAAAAATAGCTTTATAGTAATTTTAGTTTTAAAAAATCAGAACTAGAAGGTGATACTCTGTTTGAGATAACCCTGCTTTTGTCTTTCTCATACTGTTTTTTGCTAGCAGTATGATATGTGGTTGTTTGAAGGTCATGAATTCCAGATGTTTCAATGAGCTTGTAAGGTGCAATTTAAGCAACAGACTTGCACATACACAAAAATCAAAACTTAGCAAAAATGTATGTATAGAGATGATTACATTCAGCTGATCAGGCTATCATATACCGATAGCTTGATCGTTATTGTGCAATAATTTCATTTATTGATTTGTTTTAAATTTTACTGCAGTGTTTTTAAAACTGAACACAGTAGATAATTCTCCAGAGAGTAGTGCTGTATCTATCCATTGAGAAAATCTGTCGCCTATTTTGAAACATTGGAAGAAAGATTAGAATGATGAATTCAGAACAAGTGCAGCTAACTACCACTAAGCCAAGACAAATACAACCCAAATAATTTCAATGATTGGCTGCTTTTCTAGCTGCTGAGATTTCAGAAATACAAATGAAAACCACAATTTCTCCAAAACAACAAAAAAAATTCCTTTGTCTTTTCTGTTTACAGCTTTGGGCTCCCTTGTTTGCATAGCATGCTTTCCAATCTCCTTACTCTTTAGTGTTAAGAGACCAGCTTAAGAGGACTTTCTCCTCATCAAATATTGTTCCAAGAGCACCAGCTGCCTCCAAGCATTTTGTTCTGCAACTTGTCTGGTTCCAAAACTTGGAAGCTTTCCTTTCCCAACCTGTATTCCCCTTCCCCCTTCTTTCTCTTAACTGGAGTGGCGGGCTGGGCTGGGACTGGTGGGATGTTATTTCCAGACAATGAGTTTTTATTGCACCAAATTTGTAGCCACGTATTTTATGGGGTCCAGACTTCTTTCCTCAAGGAAGTGCTTCTGGTTTGGGGATCACATTTCCCCAGAGTTAACAGCAAATGTAACTTTCCCCCATCATCACTCATGGCGTACAGTGGCTCCATGAGAAAGAGGACACAATTTCTGTTCTTTTAATTGTGGTACAGTATATGGAAAAGTGGGGGAGGAGGTGCTCGCCTGACACTGGAATAGGATGGAAAGTTGCTATTGTTATTTTTAATGAAAGCAGGCGATTATGGATCGGCAACTAATTTTGGCTGTAAAATCCCTTTGAGAAGAAAGTGTTCAGGATAGGAGAGGGAGACTGGCCTAAGGTTCAACAGCCCAGCTGCAGAATGACTTTGTGAACCCCATTGCCACCTATCTACTTTGCTTGTCTACTTTCCCCCTTAGGACCTCACTCATCTAGATGGCGATTCTGTATCTAGAATCAGTGTGCCCTTAAGAGGAAAAGTTCTGTTTGTTCTATCCTGAGAAGAGCTTGATTCTACCCACATTTGGCAAATTAGCTTGCCTTTGGTTTGTAAAGGTTGGGAGATATCAGTGCTTTGTTTGCATGCCTGATATCTCAGGCACTAGAAGTGAGAAATTTACAAAGAGGAAGAAATATGCTTTGGCCTCAACATACGATCTTATCCTTCTTTCTTCCTAGTTGAAGACCAGGTGGCATCTCTCAAAGGGCTAGAATTGTCCCAAATGGTGCCAGTTGGTGACTTCTCATGTTGTTAAATTATCTCCGGTAATTACACGCTTTAATAATTCATTTAGGGGCCATGGTGACTTAATGGTTAAGATGTTGAGCTTGATGACTGGAAGGTTGGCAGGTTAGCAGTTCGAGACCCGAATCCTGTGCGACAGAATGAGCACCCATCATCTGACCTTGCTCCTGCCAACCTAATAGTTTGAAAGCAAGAAATCGCAAGTACCCGCATACACTCAAGCATAAGCCCACCTGAATATAAGCTGAGGTACCTAATTTTGACCTGAAAACCCAAGAAAATAGATTGACCTGAGTATAAGCCCAGGATGGGAATTGCAACACCTGCTAGTGAGATTCAATAATCAAAATACATAAAAATACAGTATGGTAAAATTAATTAAATTTTTGGCACGTCTCAATCTGACGTGGTCTTGGGACTCTTGTATTCACTGACTCAAGAATAAAATGTTTTCCCTTTTGGGGACTCAGTTTTGGAACTGAAAAACTAGACTTATACTCAAGTATATACAGTAGATAAATAGGTACTGCTTTGGCAGGAAAGGTAACAGAATTCCATGCTTTCCAGCATCCAGTCATGCCTGTCACATGACCATGGAAAGGTCTGCAGGCACTGGTTCCTTAGCTGTAAACAGACATGAACAGTGCCCCCTAGAGTTGGACATGGCTGTCTTTCAAGCGAGACCTTTAACTTCATAATTCATTTTAGCAATGTGAAACAAATATGCAACTGACATTAATAAAATTAAATTGGAAGGACAAGACTGAGATATGAATGCAAAATAAAGCCAATAAATATTTATCATCTTCATTTGCTCATACTTTGTTTCTTTGGTTAATGTACAGGATGGCCTGTAAGTCCCTATTGAATCGTTCTCTATATTTGCCACTTATTGTATCCAGGATGTCACCAGTATTCTTGCACTCATGTACCCATGTACTTGTATACTCTTCAAGTGTACATGGGGTTAAATTGGCCATATTTCTCTGGAAAAAAGAGAAAAAATTATAATACATATGGACGGGTAGGGACTTACTTTCAACCAGACACTAATAAAAGGTCTCCATTGTTAGCAACAGACAAAATGTAAGAAAGCATTTTCAACTATGTTTTATTATTCCCCTAGGCCTATAATTCTGAGGATGTCTAGATCCCTGCCTGCCCTGCCCTCTTGGCTACTCTCAGTAATGTGCATCTGCCAGTCTGTGCAGATGTCCAGTAGTTTACAGCAAAGTTTCAAGAGTGATCTCTTACACTTTTATCATACGTCAATTCTTCCTGATGGCAAGGAAAACACAATCTATCTCTTGAAGGATATACCAAAAAGGTAAGGGGAAACTCATGGAACCCTTAAATTTGTGATGTGTTCTTCTTTAAAACCAATATGAAATAATGAAAGAGAACTTTTTCAAAGCAAAGCCTTGATTCTGTGTCTTCCACGGTGCTTGAGCTCTTTACAACGGTGGCATTTAAATCTTTATTTTCTTTGTACCCTATTTTTTGCACTAGAAGTAGCACTTTAGGCAACCAGTTCTACTGGGAAATAATAAGAAATAAAACATGGGAAATAATTATAATTAAAACATTAAAGCACATCTGTTGAAACACATAAATAAATAGAAAAAGAAACAGTGTGCACCAGTGAAAAATTACTGTGATGATCAGATGATACAGTTATGCTGAGGGTCAGATAAGATAATACAGTAAAATCTCGGATAACGCTAAAACTTAGTTCCACAAGTATTGGTGTTATCTGATTTTTAGTGTTATCCGATACATGTTAAAATCCTATGGAATGCATCGGATAACATTAAAGCTCCATAGAGATACATTGTAACCGCACAGGCTTTAGCTGTTGTTATCTGATGCATCCCATAGGATCTTAAAGTTATTCGATGCAATTCTTCCCCCAGATTACTTAACGTTATGCGATTTTAGCGTTATCCGAGGTAAACGTTATCCAAGGTATTACTGTACCATTATTATATCATCAGAAGTAGAACTCCCTTAAAAGGTAAATTATATCCACATAACTTAGTATGAGTTTCTGTTGCCAGATGGCAAATTAACCTGTTTTTGTTTATAAACCCAGGCCTCCTTTACAAGTGGATTCTTGAAAGAGTTGCTGGTGTGGAGGGAAAATGTTGCTATAGTAGGAAATACACATTCTTTTAAAAGTGTGCCTCCTATCTCTCTGTCTCTCTCTCGCGTGCACGTGTGTGTATATGTATGTGCCTGTGTCCCAGCCTCTTCTAATTCAACTATTGTACCCATGTTACCCACAGACTTGGGTCACACCCATGTCTGAGAAAGTGGACCTGATCCATTAAAGCTAACATTAAAATACAATAGAACCCCGTATAACAAAAAAATTCAGTTCTGCTGAGCTCTTTGCTGTACGGTTTCTTTGTTATACAAAGCACATTGGTGATACCCTGCATAACAAAAAAGTTTGTTATACAGGGTTTCGATAAACAAGGTATACCTCGCTTAACAAAAACTCCATATACCAAAAAAATGTATTGTGTGAGGTGTCGCCAATAGCGCACGAATACTTCGTTGTACGAATTTCTCGTTATAGGAAGCGTTCATTATATGGGGTTCCACTGTAGAGGAGTTAGTCTTTAAAGTGCCACAGTGTTGTTGTTTTTGTTTTGTTTTGTTTACTCTATTATACAGTATGCTTGAAACACAAACTAACATTGCTACTATTCCATACAATACCATAGTGTTGTATAACAGATTTCACATGTATAAATATAGGCTTTAACACTTGGAGTTCTTTCCTTGTTTGATCTCAACAAGTAACAGTTCTGTGCACCAGAACCTGAAGTTCAATTTGAATTTTGGTAAGGTACTGCTTTCCTTTTCATTCAGTTTAGCCCAATTTCCCCTAAGAAACTCATTAATTACTGGTACCTTAGCATTTATGAATCTGACACATGTTCCTGCACAATAGTTACAGACAGTGAACCAGATGTTTTATTTCAGCCACAGTCATATTATAGAAATCCTCCACAGGCAATGAAACAAATACTGTACCAAGTTCCATAAATGTAAAATGAGACTGCAGGAACAAGTTGAAAACTGTCACAGGAATAGTAAAAATATAAATGGTGGTAACCAGTTATGATTTTAACCTATTGCCTCAATTACATCAATTGATTGAGTTTTAGCTCAAAATAACTAGTCTTTGTTTTCATCACATGCACAAAATCTGTTCTCCTTTATGGGTACACAGGTCTAAAACTGGGTCTTGCATTACAAGCAACTAATGGCATAGATATTCTTTAGGGGTTTTCCCATGTAGCAGGTGAGCATGCCTTGTTCCCCTCAGAAAACAAATTCATACAGAGTTTTAAAAAAGTCACTTTCAGCCAGAGTAAATGCATGTAATCAATTACACTTACAAAAGTGTTAACTTAAAAGTGTTATTCATTCATTGTTACACTCTAACTGAAACTGAGAATCAATACCTGATGGGGTAAAAGAGGAAGCAAAGAAGAAGAAGCCTATAGATTCAAAGGAATACACAACACATAGAAACGTTAAATTTAAAAATAAGTTATGTAGTCCTACAGCTATGACGTGATGCTACTAGTATAGACCTCCTAGACTACCACCTCATAGTGCTTAGTACACTCTCTGGCAGTTTCACAAGATAATTAGCATTTTGCCCCCAAAATGCTGAGTACTCATTTTAATGACCTTGGAAGTATGGAAGGCTGAGCCAGCCTTGTGTCCCATCAGGATCGAACTTACAAGATTTTTGGCTGCAGTACAGGAGTTTAACCACTGAGCCAGGAGGGCTGTGTTGGCCTACAATTCCTATTGTGTTCCAGGAAGCACAGCCATTGGCCATACCCTACTAGGCAACTGATGATGATGGAAAGTATTACAGGGCCATAGCCAGGATTGGGGGTGAGGGGGTGGGAATATTTTTTCAGGAAGGGCAACAATGTCACACACACGCATATATAACATTAGAACTTTGCCGGGGGGGGCGGGGGGCGGCGGCAGGCTGTTAGCTCAGGGGGGGCTGATCTCCCCCACCCACCCACTGGCTACAGCCCTGATGTGTTAATAAGCCAGGGGTCATGAAATAAATGTTTGCAGGTGAGAAAAATTGCCATTGTTACATATTATGTTAACTCATGAATCCTAATTTAATAAAACAACATGAACATGCTATGTGCTAGTACCTGGTTCACCATTCATAGGGTCACCTCAACAGAGCCTTTCCAGGACATCCTCCCTAACACCATTTAATATTTGTTAATATTTGTTAATATATTTAGCCTGGTTTTGTTCATGTTGCCCTCAGAACCTTTCTTGTTCAGTTTTATGTTTATGGTTAGAGATATATAACATGTTGTATTTCTCAGGTTCTATTTTATGCTGTACATTGCCCAGAGTAGGTAGGCCACCCAGGTGGGCAGTATTTAAATATAAATAAATAAATAATATTATATTATATTTATTTATTTATCAAATTTATATCCTGCCCTATTTTCACAGGCGACTCAGGGCAGAGCACAACAACATATGGTACACCATTAAAAACTCTAAAAAGAACAAAACAAAAATTAAAATAATTAAAAGACAACCTCTCATTCCCTTATTGTCTACAGTGCAATACAGCTTCAAGCATTTTCTGTAGCTTACTTGATGTCTCTTGTCAGTATGTAAGTTCCTTCAGGAACAGGTGGGTGAGACTATTATGCACACACACTAGCTCTTTAAGGCTTACTCTGTATGTGCCTTACAGTGCAGGTAATCAAGCTCAAACTGTTATGTATAAATAACCACACTTGGTACCCTTCTTTGGGTTTTGTTCTGCGTTGGTTTGAGACTGCACCAAAGCACCAAACTCCATGCTGTATCCTTCTGCCCGGATACTGTTAACTGAACCTACTGGTAAACTGAATGCTGCTTTATACTTCTACTGGAAAACAACGCCAGTAAGCTGAACTACTGGGTTCTCCAGCCAACTTGTTTTCCTTCGCCTCACTTGGCTCTTCAAGGACTTCAGATAAGCAAGGGGTCTATTGTAAGGAATGTGCTTGATTTGGCAGCATTCCAAGACTATGTTATCTCTTAAGCTGCTACAACACCATGAACTTTGAATCTCTGTAAATAGTTGTCTTAGCACAGAGAATATATCCTGCAATTAATTTGCCTTTATTATTTGTAACTACCATAAGTAAAGCCATTGAAATCAAAAGGCAGTCTCTCATCTCTTCAGCAAAACCTGGCACTTCCAGTTGATGTCGCTCTGCCAATACGTATTCCACACATCTGTCTGTCATCTCTTCTGTTGGAAACCCATATCGTAAAGTGAGTCTCAGCAGTTTTTCATTTAATTTATTATTTTTGTTTCCAGGTATTATTTTGTTTTAGAGGAAGGAAGAATCTCTGCACCTCTCACAGTGAGAGTGACTCCATGTGATGTGGCCATTGAGTGGAGCATACGGGTCCATAAGACTACATCAAATTATTTTGGGAAAGCAGTGCAAGGTAAGATGTATGGCTGTGCAGTAGATTTGGACAAAATTGCACAAATTCAGAACCAGATTTCCTGATTCCAGCTCAAAGTGGAATGGCCAAATTCAGTTCCCAGATGAAGTGAAGCAGATTTACAAGTGGATTTGTTTCCAGAGCACAAATCAAATCTGATGGGTCACAGATTACTTCTGCCCAGATTTTTAAACAAAATATACAGATCCCTAAAGCTAGATGTATGAAATCTGTAAGATTTACTCCACTCTTTATGGTCTGCCAAGACTTCTAGTTTAGTATATAGATGCAAAACATATAAGCAAAAATTATAGCTATTTTGACATTTCAGTGTATTGACTTTACCAACGTACACATCAACCTGGATCCAGAGGACAGATTGAGACACATGGGGAACAAGTGTCTTTGGACTGAATCAAGATATATTCATAAGTATAGAATTAGGTGACAAGTGGAATTTTGGAACTTGTGCCCAGTCCTAGTAAGATATACTGCTGCAGATTGTAGCCTGGGAGGGTTGGAAGCAGATCGCAGAGGATAGAGGTTGATGGAGAGCCTTATTACTGATATCGGATGGCCCTCTGGGCCTAATTGTGTGGTGGTGGCAGTGGTGGGCATCAGCAGTTCGCCAGAACCGGTAGCAGAAATTCTGGCTGGCCCCGCCCACCCACGTTTTGAAATAAAGTAGTCCTAATTTGAGTGCAACACAGGGCTTTCCCCTGGCCACGCCCACCATACCACGCCTACAGTGTGGTAGTAAATTTTTTTTGAGCCCACCACTAGGTGGTGGGGTAAAAAAAAGATGTTGGGACATACGTTTTGAGGACTGATGGAATTGAGGGCAGGATAGTGGGTGATATGAATATTACCAACCTCCAGCATAATTACTGAGTCAGGAAAGACTCCGCTGGTCTCCCATATCATCTTACTTTCCCTGAGCCAGGGCTACTAAAGCATAGAAGAAAGGCAAAGTCCCCTCCCCCATGGCAAGTTTGCACAGTGTTGCAGTCAGTGAGTGAAGTGTTGCCTAGCTCTTGCTATCAGAGAGTTTGGTTTAAGATCCCTGGGCCTTATTTGACAGCCAACAGATAGAATACTGTACATCTTATATCTTATGTACATGTCTCCTCTAGTTGTACCTGCAATCAAGCCTATAGCTTGGATAGATGATGGTGTCCTGCCAATTACATTACCATGTGGCCAAACCATCCCCCCCCACATGATTTTGTCTTAAATGGACAATTAAAACTCATCAGCTTTACATTAATTTCTCATGGAGATGAGAAGTAGTACAACAGGTTTATTGATACGAGTCAACACAATTTCCTATACAGTATTTCTATATTCTCCTTGGGGTCATGGCTATGAGAACTGTCACAATGAACATTTGTACTTCAGAATTTGACCACTATGCTATTATTTGTACTTAGGTCAACTCATGTGCTCCATCCCAAGCAAGACTTATCAGCTTGACATGTCTACTTTTAATTGACAGATCGTTTAGACATTCAGGATCCCCTAAAATTTCAGAAGACCACGAGGATGGTATCAACTCTTTTTACCTACAGAGGAAATTCTGTGGAAACCTACACAGGGACCTCTTACTATTCCGCTGTATATATGTTTGAATTCCTGTCCATTGAAAGAGACACCCACATTACTGTGTATCTAACCACCGCCACAACTTCTGAGCACCTATATCCAGAACTCCCAACAGATCCACGTATAGATGTCATTGGGACTGGTCACACCACAGTCACTCTGGCTTGGAAGCACAGCCCAACAGTGCTGCAGTATAAAGAAAACATCCAGTACTGTCTCCTGATTAATGAAAAACACAACTACAAGAGTTTATGTGCAGCTGAAACTGCTATAAGGTCATTTGGAGTGAAAGCACCACAAACACTGGTGCTCTCTGTCCCTCCAGGTGGACCCTTGCTCAACCCTCAGCAAGCAATGATACTATCCAGTGGTGAATTAAGTATCACTAGCAAAGCTGGCAATGGTGAAGTAAGGCAGATATGTGTTGGCACCAAGAATGAATACACAGTGCCTAACCTTACTCCCAATACTCAGTATTATTTTGATGTTTTTGTGGTCAACTTCCTCACTAACACTAGTGCTGCCTATACTGGAACCTTTGCTCGGACTCTTGAAGAACCAGAGCCCAAAATGATGGATCTGAAGGATGGGAAAGTGATTAAACTTACTTTTGATGGGAGAAAACAAGCATTCTACAATTTACAGTATCGGGCAAGGCAAAAGCAGATCCAGTTTGCCTTTCAGTCTTGCAGAGGTCAAATACGTGTTGAAATCTCCAGGGGTGGAAAAGTGCTGATGTCAGAGAACTTTGCTGGCTTGAGACATTTCATGGTGAAGGGAAGGTTAGGTGACACCTACTTGGTGCATCTGGGATCTACAGATCTTTCAAATGCCTCTATGAAGATTCAAGTGTCCTCTCTCTTCCACAAACCAGTCTTTCCAGCTCTCCCAGAGAGTTTAAAAATCAAGTCCTTTAGCAAATTGAGGACTTGTGATTCAGTTACCATTGCTTGGCTAGGAACACAACAAATGAGTAAGTATTGTGTATACAAGAAACAGATTGAGGAGGACCAGGTTTGGATGGAAACAAGGAATGCTGACAGGTGCTCAGGACCTGAAGCAAGGCAAAAAGCTGACAAAGTCTTATGCAAATATTTCTATGAACTTAATCCACAGCGAGCAGTGACAACAGAAACCATCAGAGGGCTTGAAGCAGGGACTGTCTACTTGTTTGATGTTTATCTCATTGGGTCTTCTGGAATTCCAGTCAGGTATTACAGTAAAGTTGTAAAGACACGGAAGAAATGTTGAGAATCCTTCAACCGTTGGATCCTGAGAAGTATCAGAACTGGGGAGATGTCATGGACATTTATGGCTGGCATCATTCAAAATGTGTTGGGATGGAGAACGATGTTTAAGTTGCAAGATTTAAGAGGGAGGAAACTTAGCCTAGAAGTGTAGACTTATTCCTATGACGTTTTCCTTTTAAAATCTCATCTCGGTAATTTCACAGAGCACTTTATAAGAATATGCCAAGGGGAGTAATGAATGATCAGCTTAACCTGTTGTATAAGGAGTTGTTCAATAAGCTTTCTAGTGTCCAGACTAGCTCTTATAGGTTTTCTCTCATAAATCAACAGAGTTGAACATCAACCCTAAAAATTCATATTTTTCCAAATCTGGTTAACATTTTTATGGTTCCCTAATGAAACAGATAAGGGACTGCAGTGGCTCAAGTGGCTGAGATGCTGACTGGGAGGTGGAAGGTCAGCAGTTCGATTCCCAAGTACTGCAGGATGAAATGAGCTCCCGTCTTTGTCCCAGCTCCTGCCAACCTAGCAGTTCAAAAGCAAGAAATTGCAAGTAGATAAATAGGGACCACTTCAGTGGGAAGGTAACAGTGTTCCATGCACACCGGTGTCTAGTCATGCCTGCCACATGTCCACAGAAAACGTCTACAGAAGCAGACAGTGCTGGCTCCGGCTTTGAAACAGAGATGAGCACTGACCCCTAGAGTCGAATATGACTGGCTTTCAAGCAAGGGAAACCTTTACCTTTACTTAATGAAACAGATGGACAAATGAGTTCTTCCTTTGCTTTCCTAACCAAACTCCAAACCGAATGAAAGTGACAGATTCTAATTTTTACTCTTTGTATAAGCAATCTTTTAAACAGCCAGAGACAGATCTTAGCCTGGGTCTCAGTTTGATAATTTTTGTTACAGTCAAAAATTGAAAAGCACAAACACTGCTGTCTGGATTATTTTCCTCTGAGCCATTTTATTATGTATAGCCTACTCTTCAGAAACCCTAGCTTAGGGAACCTGTCCTATTTCAGTCATTTATAAAGTCCTTTGTTTTATAAGTCTCTTGAATTTCTTATCAATTGTACTAAGATGCATCTTTCATTAAATCTGTTGTGTTTCCAGTCTGCTGCTCCTATTCAGCAGTCTGGCCAGAAAATGCTTGTAGTAAAAACTTAGAACTGTTGTTTTACTTTTCTTCTTAATTATGAATAATTGTTTCAAGTGGACAAAATATAATATTTCTAGATAGATATGGTCTTTCAATGTGGGGAGGGGGGGTTCTGAACATTTCTGCATAAGCATCCTACCTTTGGTCTGGAGGAAACAAGCAGAAAATTACATAATGTAACTATAGATGAATTTTATTTCCCCCTTTCATTATGCTGCTAAATATTATATGGGGATAATCAGTCATGTCTGTTGGAACTAAGGGTACATCTAGATCAGGGATTTTCAACCTGCGGCTCATGGCACCATTTCATGCGGCCCACTACCACTTCCACCACACCAGGAAGTCCCATGTGGTGGAGGAAGGGCAAAATGGCTTCCCAACCCCCGAAGCTGTTTGAGGGAGTGTGACCCGGCCCCTGGCTTAAAAAGGTTGAGAACTCCTAATCTAAATGAAAATCTGATCTGCTGCTTGACCTGCAATTTTCACTGTTAATTTTGATGATTTCCCCATCAACTACATAACTTTACAGAACAGAATGATTATTAATTTACATGACATAAATGTAGGGTACAATCAGATGATATGAAGGATTGTGTCTGATCACACTGGAAAGGGTCATTGAGCAAGACTGGGGAAATGTTTTGGGCCACACATTCAGTTCACACAACATAACCCAGCCTGAATAGCCTCATGATTGCTCTTCATGGACTGAAAGTATGCTTTAGACGAGAACATCCAACCATTTCCTGCATCTCTGTGTTGCAGAGGCTGGCTGGCTGTATGAGCAAACTGCCTTTGGCAGCTGCTTTTCTGTTATGATTGTGCTTCTCGGAAACAGCCCTACCATATGCAAAGTAAGTGTTTTAGGCAGCAGATTTTGGCAGCTATGAAAAGGCTGCAAATACAATTATTTAATTTCCACCTATCACATTTTTTCACTGCTTAATGTGGGGGACAGGTGTTTTAAGAACTTTCCATCTGAGGTGCCACAATCCCTTGCTGGATCTGACTACTCCGTAGTGTGACCAGTGGAGGTGGCATTTGCTGATTTGTCTCAAACAGCAAAATCGGCTGAGCCAGCCCTTGATCTCCTCATGGAGGAACATCTCATAGTTTTCTAAAGAAGTTGAAGATTCCCCATAACACTCATGTGCAAAAGTGGTTTTCTTGATTCAATATTCTTCTTGAATAAGTTATGACTAAAGAGTATTGCTTTACAAATGCTTGGTTTGGCTGACAACTTATACAGTAACAGTTCACAATGCCAAAATTTGCATGGTGAGGATGGTAAAGATACATAATAATCTTAGGTAGCCGTTGTATTTTTGGCTCTATGTCTCTCAGTTATAATTTATTGACTATGGGATTTAAAATACCATATTTTAAACTTAGGGAATAGAATTGAGAAACAACTCAGCAACTGTTCCTAGTTCCTATATAAAAATCTTTGTCTTGATGAGAGAAACAGACCAAAGCTCAAGTCCTTTTGGATCTCATCTGGAGTTATGGAGAGTTCTTTCCCAATTGCTTTCAGACCACACTTCCTAATATTTTTGGAAAATAGCAATTGTTATATTGAAGGCACACCTTTTACCACAATACAGGGATCCCAGTGAATGTGATCAGTTTTCAAAGGAAGAATGCCAGCTCCACTCAGTCTTATGAACTGTTGGAACCTCACCGCCAAAAACTCAGCAGCCAAGCATAAGAGATTATTCTGTGGTTTAATATTTGAAGACAGAGGCTGTCTGTGTTTTTACATGTCTTTATGAAGCATCGTTGCCTCTTTGGATATATATTTTTAATTTTTTAAAGAAAAAAAATCTTCATTCTGACATAGACATGTTAATCACTTCATGAAATTGGTGGTAGGTAGCTGTAATTAATAAAATGTGTCCCATAAGATGGAAAGAAGAAGACCCATGATATAAGAAGGATGTCCAGGATGTGGGAGGGCTATTTTAAATGGCCTTTCTATACCAAATTAAGTAACCAAAGAGTCTCCAATCATGTGGTAGATTGACTCTTATCAGGTTGGTAGGGGCTGCAGTGGCTCAGTGGTTAAGAAGCTCACCTTGTTAGCTGGAAGGCTGCCAAGTCGGCAGTTTGAGACCCAGATACTGCATGATGAATTGAGTGCTGGTTTCTCTCCCAGCTCTTGGGGACATGAAAGGAGCCTTATTTGGGCATTCCCTGAGCAGAGTTTCAACCCAGAATAATTTCTGACACAAAGTTGTTATTAGCAGGTTGGTACACACAGAGCACATCAGTGAATTCCTTCCTCCTCAACCTCCAGGCTTGCTTTAGCCAAGGACTCTCAGAAAGATCCCTGGATGGAATGCATGCTTTCTAAGCAAAAATGAATAAAACAAATGAAACTGAGCACATAACAATTGCAATTCATGTTTACAAATCAACAACTCTGTAACAACCGGGTGCGCCTGTCAAAATGCTGTTGTACGAAGTAAAATCAGTGGACTGCGGAAGGTCCTAAATATGATATGCCCCTGCACCCGAGTTTAATTTTTGAAATCTTCCACATCATATATTTCCACATTAGAGAAGCTGTTCCCTTCTGAACAAGTAATGTTTTGTCCTAGTGAATCCCTAGCTTTTCAGGAACTTGCATGAATGAGAGGATTACTCCAGAAGATAATTACTTGTAAAGATATAAAATGAATGACCCCCATAATAATCTCTCACCATCTTTTTTTGTATTTATAGTTCACCTTTCCTTCATTGTGCTCAAGGCAGCATATATGGCTCTCTGCTTCACTTTATCATCACAACAAATCTGTAAGGTTGAAAGGAAGCGACTTGTCCAGATTCACTCAGTAAGGACCAAAACTCAGGTTTCCCAACCCTGTGAGCATAATATGCCACTGGCTGTCAAATGATCACTCAGATGTCTAGTATGTGATGGCTTTTAGTACCATTTGTCTCAAAACTGACCGTATCTTTCCTTCAAGTCCCCACTATTACTTGGTTGGATGTTTTTTTTTATGGATGTTCTTTTCAGTCAGGCTTTGAAAGCAAAACTAAGCCTCCATAGGGGCAGGGGGCATTGGGCATGAAGAACAGGCAGGCCTATGAGAAATGCTTAACTATCTCGCTTTGAGGTGCCCTTTCCTTACATACTCTTACCTGTTATGTTAGCAAACAAGGGCTGGGCCATGCCCAGATAACATCTGATTCTACCCTAAATAATATGATAAGAGTGCAAATTTTAGAAGGCAATTGAAATGGTGAATTCCAGGGGGGTGCAGTGGATAAATTGACAGACTAAAACCATGAGCCCTGGGATCGAATCCCTTCTCAGCCATGGCAACTTACTAGATGAATGGAAAAGATAAAGCCACTTCTTAAATATCTCTTCCCCCTCCCCCTCTTCCTCTTCTTCTTCTTCTTCCATATCCAAATCCTGCCAATCCTCATGGCAATCAGCCATGAAGACTGTCCTGAGAATATAATGCAGTGGTCTTTCATCTGCCTTCCTCATCGCAGCATGACCCCCCCCCCCGTACCACTGTCCCAGTTCTGCAAGTTACTTTTTGCCTCCAAACCCTTTTGGGACATAAAGTCCTCCTCAGCCCCAGGCCAGTATTGATGAAACTGCTGCCCTCCATCAAGATGGATTCAAGTGAGATTTAATCCACTTGGGGACCATCACCCTTCCCTGTGGACTTGGGCACCAAAGGCTGTTAGTCCTCAGGGTGGTCAGATTAGTTAACCGCTGCCTGACATAGCACTGAGTCGCTTACCTTGAAAGGTGCACTATAACACAGTTCCAATATTAATAATTTAGTGGATGTACTTGCAAAGGAAAGTAGGGTAGAAAAGGCTTGTAAATAATGAGAACAGGCCTCCATTGTGGCTATGGAGCTGAGCTTTGAACAATCAGTTGTAGCACAGTTTAGGACCCTGAAATGTGAAAGACTTTCTGAGTAACCAGAGGTTTTGTGAGTCAGGCTCTCATAATAATAATAATTTTGTGTTAGAAATTATTCTCGGTTGAAAGAATTTTTTGCTGGAGAAACTCCACTCAGAGGATGCCTGAATGAGACTCCTTTCATGTCCCCAAGATCTTTTCCCAGCAAAATGGTCCCTATTTATCTACTTGAATTTCTTGCTCTCATTTTTTTGTTGTTCAGTCGCACAGTCAATTCCGACCCTTTGCAACCCCATGGACCACTGTCTGCCAGGCACTTCTGTCCTCCACCATCCTCCTCAACTCGCTCAGCTCTGTGCCCATTGTGTCTACAATACCATCTAGCCATCTCATTTTTGGCTGCCCCCTTCTTCTTTTGCCCTCCACCCTTCCCATCATCAAGACTTTCTCAAGCGAATCCTCTCTTCTCATTTGATGTCCAAAGTACTTTAGCTTCATCTTCACTATTTGACCTTCTAAAGAGCAGTCAGGTTTGATTTCTTCTAAGATTGACTTATTTGTTCTCCTTGCTGTCCAGGGGACTCTCAAAACTCTCCTCCAACACCACATTTCAAAGGCATCTATTCTTCTGCGCTCAGCTTTCCTAATGGTCCAGCTCTCACAACCATACATTGCTACTGGGAATACCATTGCTTTTACTATACTAATTTTTGTTTGCAATGTGATGTCTCTACTTTTCACGATGTTCCCCAAGTTTCTCATTGCTTGCCTGCCAGTCGCCTTTTTATTTCATGGCTGCAATCACCATCTGTAGTGAGCTTTGATCCTAAGAATGTAAAATCTGTCACTGCTTCTACTCATTCCCCATCTATTTTCCAGGGACTGATAGGGCTTGTTGCCATTATCTTGGTTTTCTTTATATTGAGTCTCAAGCCAGCTTTTGCACTTTCTTCTCATGACTGGCCAGAATTTGTGTGCAATGGCAGCAGCACACCAGAAGAGAGCACTGCTTGCCTGCTATGCGCTAATCTCAAGTAGCACTGCTGCAGAAGATCCCAGAGTACTGTTGGTCCTGCATATTGAAAGCAGGCAATCACAACAGTGAGCCTGCCTGAGCTATCGCCAGGCCTTTTCACTCTTTAGCTTCATCAGTTCAGAGAAGAAGTTGGACAACAGATGGCAAGAAACAAGGGGCGAAAACTTCTAGGCATGTTTCTTCCAGATAATATTTTGTCCCATGTTAGACTGGCGTGAGGAACGAGAATGACTAAACAACAGAGTGCACAGAATGCTGTTTACTTTTCCACTGAAGTGGTACCTGTTTATCTACTTGAATTTTCTTGCTTTTGAACTACTAGGTTGGCAGGAGCTGGGACAGAGACAGGATCTCACTCTATCATGCAGCACTCAGGTCTCAAACTGTCATTTAGTTAATCTGCATACTGAGAATGGGTACAGTTCAGTCATATGGGCATAAGTAAAGGCATACACAAATCTCTTACACACAAAATGTGTGCATGTCCAGGTATAGATACTTTTGTATGCAGTAGATATAGATATCCATATCCAAATACATAGAGGGACTGTGATGGCTTAGTGGTTAAGACACTGAACTTGATGACTGAAAGGCCTGTAGGTCGGCAGTTTGAGACCTGAGTGCTGCACGATAGAGTGAGATCCTGTCTCTGTCCCAGCTCCTGCCAACCTAGTAGTTCAAAAGCAAGAAAATTCAAGTAGATAAACAGGTACCACTTCAGTGGAAAAGTAAACAGCATTCTGTGCACTCTGTTGTTTAGTCATGCCTGCCACATGTCTACAGAAATGTCTGCATAGAGACAGCCCTGACTCTTTGGCTATAAGAGATGAGTACTGAACCGTAGAGTCAGATACAACTGGCTGTCAAGGAAGGGTGACCTATCCATACACATATAGAATATATACATATACAGACCCATATATGTATGTGCATATGTATATCTACACATATACACAAACATACATATGCAGCATACAAATGTAGGCATATGGGGAGCTTGCTCTACCTATATTTTGTACACTGAGAGGGGAAGCCCATTTTCACCAGTAGAAAGAAAGTCAAGGAACCTGTCCATAGAGAAGAATGTGACCCCTTTCCTGCACAAATAGCTTCCTTCATCACCATGCTACACACTGCAAAAGTGTCCATTCCGCTTTCTCAGCATGCACAGCAGAGAAATGAAAATTTCTGATCAACATAATTTTCTCTGTGCTCTGAGACACAGAGATGCTGACAACAAAGCCTAGAGGTATCCAAATTAAGGACCATAGACAGCAGAGGCTAGGGTTTGTGTGCCTGTCTTCTTCCTAGCTAGCATCTAGAGTACCTTTAGATGTTTCTGGCTACACAGTCCAAAGTCATCTTTTCCACATCTGCCTGCCCATGTTCTGGCTTACACACTTTCTCTCACAGAGACCAAAGAGTTACAGAGACACAGATTAGCAGCAAGGAGGCAGGCAAGGATAAAAAAGATGTGTCATCAAGTCATGGAGTACAGGGGTGGCCAGAGGAGAGCCTTTAAGCCCCAAGTTTGGACTATGGCCAAGATGTTTTTATTAATCTCTGCTATAGGTACCTGTGCATTCTCACCTAAGTCTTCCAGCATCAGATGCACGTCAAAGGGCCAAACTGTTCCAGACACGAGACTTGTAGACAAGGATCCAATGCAACTGTGAGCCTACTTGCCATTTTCCACACAAAGTCCAGAAATAGGTTTGGCTTGCTCTAAATCTTTTTCTAACACCTAGGCCAGTGATGGAGAACCTTGGAACTCCAGGTGTTTTGGAACGTCAATTCCCAGAAGCCCTGATCAGCAGGAGCGCTGACTTGGGCTTCTGGTAATTGAAGCACAAGAACACCTGGAGCGCCAAGGTTTGCGATCATGGACCTAGGCCAATTGGGCAATCACAACAAGGAAAGGCTAGTAACAGGTTAGTTGTGCTGCAGCACCACCTCTGAGTTCCTAGGCACTGGTCTCATCACTAGAACCTGTTGGCTGCAACGGTCCTCAGGTCAAAATAATGTCCTGTACACTGCATGAGCAAACAGCTAGGCAACCAGACAGTCCAGCCTGATCCCCTGCCAAGGCTGGGTCGGCAGGCTACTGGTCTTTTGGATCCTGAGTGCAATTCCTCTTCTCCTAGTGCCAGAACATGTTATAGTACAATGGCTTGATAACTTTCCTCTCTCCTGCCCGCAATTTCACCTCCTCTAAAGTGACCCACAAATAGACACAGATGAATCATGAAAGGTACTCTTTCTAAATGCAGGTCCACCTAATCAAGTAACAGTGGGTCCTTCTCTTGTCCCTTGTTTCTTCTCTCTGGTAAATGGGTATGAGCAGCTCTTCCAGCACACCCAACCACCTCTCTTTGTCCTCTTTCTCCCATATCTCCTCCTCTGCCTCTCCTTGTGCTTACTTTATACTCCTGACTTACCAACCCCACTGCCTCTCCACCCTTACATCCTCTACCACTGTTCTGTCCTCACATGCAGAACCTTCCCAGCCTAAAGGGGAAGGCTCCTGCTACTTCAGTATCATCCCCTCAACTGTTGTTCTCAGTCTAAGGAGGAAACAAAATCAGGAACTCTGAGGATGACAGGCCACTGACTCCTCCTGACAGCAACAAGCAATCTTTATTTCTAATGCCAAGAGCAATACAGCTCAAAAAGGGTCAACCCCATCCTTGTAATATTTGGACACAAAGCCCCCACGTCTTGCTGTTATTGGCCAAGAGGTAGTTCAGATCACCTTCCCTGGACCACGATCTCAGCAGGAGTGCTTGTCACCATTGTGCTTTGGTCCCTGGTGGGGGAAGGCTGTCCTGATAAGGCTTGAACCTATGCAGCTGCCAGTCAGAGGTGCTGGAACTGTCTTTCCTATGACCACCTCCTCCTTTGCACAATTACTGGGTATTCTTTAGTGGCTGCAGCTTAGTGTGCTATGGTAGTGCTGAGCAGGATATTTCAGGATTAATTCACCACTATCATCTGCAGAGCTTTCTTGATTGGCTCCATTTGGGACCACTCAGGTTCTCCAATCCAGTTTTGCCCTTCTTTCTCCTCTTTCTTATCTCCCCCCCGCTGGGTTTCTCACTTCCACATCTCTACCTCCCTGGCCATTGCCTCCTCTCCTTTTATACCCTTCATCTTCCTCACCTCTCAAACCAGGTGTTCCTATTTTCTGAGCACCCCTCTAGAGATTTACACTGTGGATGTGCCTGAAACAATCCCTCTTGCTAGCTGCCCTTTCCAGATGATTCTCCTTCTGTCTCACCTCCCAGCTGTTTCACAGCTATTTCACAACTTGTAGGTTGGAGCTGTCCATTTCCATCAGAAATGCTAATAGACTCAATCTTTCTTCTGTATAATGCAGGGCCAAATGCTTTGGCCAGGGACGCTGGAGACAGCCTGTTAACAGGCCCTTCCTGACTCCTGTCACAGCAGTCAAAGGCCTTGTTATATGTTCTTCAGGAATTGGAAACATATGGCTTCCAAATATTGTACTGCAATTCTCATCCTCTCCACTAGCAGAGTAACTAATGAGTGAGGCAAGGAGTTTCGGTCCCCCCATGCCTTGAGAGGCACAAGCTCACCCAATTGTTCTTGGTATTGTTTATTTTAATTTTTTTAAAGCACAATTTATTGCACTTACAAGACAGTTGATTGATATCTTGAATGTAGAACCAAGAATAACTGTAATGAGATGAGTAAATATCTAAGAGGTGAGGGGAAGTTACTCCACCCTTGTACTAAGCCAAATTATTATAGCAGCAATCACACTTATATACCATCCCATAGCACTTAGTGCATTTTTTGGGCAGTTCACAAGTTAATGAGCAACCACCACCACCACCCCATGTGCTGGCTATTCATTTTATTGCCCTTGGAAGAATGGAAGGCTGAGTCAATCTTGAACCCTGGCCAGGATCAAACTCACAACTGTGAACTTCTTGGTCTGTTTTAGATAATTTCTATCCACTTTTTATACAGTAAAAGAGAATTAATAACCACAAACATTCAGATTATAACAATAAATCATTTTCTTTCTCACTTCCCTGAGTCAGAAGTTAAATACACCAACTATTTAGATAAATTTTTCATCGCCTGTAGGATGCTGCCTTCCATTTCAGTTAGACATTTTAAACTCCTGATTGAGCAAGGTATTCATAAAATGTGTGATAATGGAGCTGCTCACCCCAAACATGCCAAGCATTCTTTCCCAAATTGTATTGAGAAACAGCTTTTTATATCCACTTTTGCAACATACTTAAATTCCTCCATCACTCCCACTAGCATAGAAAGCAAACGGAAAGTAGCATGTCTCTGTACTGTTCCTCAGATTTCAACTGTGGTTCAGCAGTGAACACACACTGGTGTCAGGGTCTCTACAAGCAATATATTCTTTAAATAATGGAGGCTTGAAGCCAAATGTTTGTGAATGGACAGAAGGTATGTAAATATAAAACCCTCCAGATCTAGCTAGTCCGTTCCAGGTGTTTTGCTTCCCTGTTTCACCAAGCATAGGTAAACCCTCCATGCCCACTGAAAATTCTCAGTCTGAACAATTTTGGGTCTCTCCTACCCACTTTTTTGTTTGGAACTTTTGCTAACATCTTACCCCCCCCCCCCCCCGGCCTGCATTTACTTATACCTTCTCCATTCATTCATTCGTTCATTCATTCATTCATTCATTAGTTCAAATTTATTTCATCTGGGTAGCGGTGCCATTTTGGTTACATAAGGACCCAAATTCAGAGCACCGAGATTACTATCAGTACACACAAATACAACCTGTATAAAATGTTGCCCTGTGGAGGTTGGAACCAGGATTTATTTTTTATTTTTTGCTTTTTGAGATCTTTGAACACACAGAGATGAATACTCAAGGCTATTGATAGATATTAGAAATTGGGGCATGTTAAGCTGAAAATTAAAATAGCACTCATTTCCTGCCCTTAGAATCTTAATGGTAATAGGATCTCATATCTGTAAACTACACTGTTCTTCCATCCTTCTTTGGGCAATCCCTATCATTAGGCAAAAGCAGCTGTCCTGGGCTGTAGATGTTGGAAAAGGTGGTAATGAGAAGAAGGCATAAATTTGCAAGCCAAGCAGAGTTATACCAAGGGCATTGGAAGTGAAGCCATATCACTAATGGCAGCAAATGGGGGCTGAGGGATTAGCCAAAATGGCTTTGGGAACTCCATATGGGGTATAACTCATATGCTGTCCATCCAGCCCAAGATGGTGCTGCATTGTACCAGATCTCTAATTGATTACATTGATTTACTATTCACCATCAAACAGAATTGGAAGATGCTGGTTCTCTGCTTTGAAGCACAACATGGCTCTGGGACCACATATGTGAAGTAATGCCTTCTCCCATATCATCTTGCCCATGACTACAGGGGAAGCTCTCTCAGAGCCACCACTTGGAGAAATATAAAGTTGTACCTTGCTTAGAGAGCATAATGCATTCCACAGGATTGCTCTTTAAGCAAGTTTGCTCTTTAAGCGAAACACCATTGTAAGTGACCAGATTGCAACCCCTGATGTATTTGTTAAGCGAGTTTTTGGTTGGTTTTATTTGTTAAGCAAAGCGAACATTCAGAGAAAATTCTGCTCTTTAAGCGAGTTACTCTTTAAGCAAGTTACTCTTTATGCAAGGTTTGACTGTATTTCACAGTAAAAAAGACAAGGCATTTCATGTGGTGGCTTCATCTGTCTCTCACACTGATACACACACTGTATGACTGGTATTGACTCTATCTGTTTGGAAGACAGGATGTAAAATATGCTTCCTTACCCAAGCTTCTACAGCTATAAAGTGCTCCTTTCTACATGCCATATAAACTAATCTGGAATTGGTTGTTTGCTTTGCGAATCATTTTTATAGGCATCCTGGTGTTTTCATGTCATCACAATACAGTAATAGCCCGGATAACGATTGCACCGGATAACGCTAAAACTGCATAACGATGACAAATTTGAGGGGAAGATTTGCACCGGAGAACGTTCTTTTTAGCATTATCCGATCCATCGTAATAAGGAAGTAAAGGAGGCCAAAGCTCCTCTCCCTGCCATTTCCCTCCTTCCTCCCCCCCACCCCCAGCAGTTTGGGGACGCCCCACACCCACCCCACTGCCTGTTCAGCCACGAGAGAATCCAGCCCAGCCCTGGCCCTGCTTACCTTCAAGCTTCTCTTGCTTTTTCTCTTTATTTCCCTCCCTACATTTAAACTACAGGGAAGGGGGAAAGAGAGAGAGGTGATTGGTTCTCTAGAGAACCAATCACCTCTCTCTCTTTCCCCCTCCCTGTAGTTTCAATACAGGAAGGGAAAGAAAAAAACACAAGCCTTGCATCTTTTTTCCTCCCTGTATTTAAACTACAGGGAGAGGGAGGCTTGTGTTTTTTTCTTTCCCTTCCTACATGCCTCTCTCTCCCTGTAATTTAAATACAGGGAGGAAAAAAGATGCGAGGCTTGTGTTTTTTTCTTTCCTTCCCTGTATTGAAGCTACAGGGAGGGGAAAAGAGAGAGAGGTGATTGGTTCTCTAGAGAACCAATCACCTCTCTCTATTTCTCCCTTCCCTGTAGTTTAAATACAGGAAGGGAAATCAAGAGAAAAAGCAAGAGAAGCTTGAAGGTAAGCAGGGTAAGCAGACTTCAACTGCAGTAGGTTCAGGGGAAAGGCGCTTTCCCCGAGCCTACTACAGTCACAGAGACTGCTGCTTGTGGGGGGTGGCTTCAAAGGCAAGGAGGTCTCTTTCTTTCCCTGCCTGCCTTTAAAGTGGTTTGCCCCTGAAGTCAGGGCTTTTTTTTTAGCGTTGTTCAATGCATCCATCGGACAATACTAAAAATCGGATAACATCATGACTTGTGGAACCAAGTCATAACGTTATCCGGGGTATTACTGTATATATTTTTTAAAACATTGATGTTCACTGCCCTTATAATCTTTTCATGAAAGGGTGGTTTATATGTTTCCTAAGCTTAAACACATGTAGAAAATATGCCTAATCTAGTGAACACTGTGAGCATATGATGGTTTCCTTATGCAGTTTCCCATTTGCCGGAGACAAATTGTTTTTTAATATTCAGCTATTTGTCTTTCTTGCTAAGAAAGAAATTCATCTGAGTGCTTTCATTTCTAAATGTAGTGTAATAAAACAAAGCCATTCCCTACCTACACCAGTAATCCCTGTGGCGTATGTGGTTCTTTTCCAGCTAGAACTAGATCTATGAATAATTGACCCACTAATGACCTCTTTTTCTGTTTCTAAAATAATACTTTTAAGTACAGTAAGGCAGGACATAAGCAAGAACCATGTGTTTCTTCTCGAATTCTTGCTCAACAAATGACCAGAAAATTGCTCTTGCAAGAACTTCTCAAACATATGGTTACGCATAGGGAATTTTAAATTCTTGCACTGGATCCAAAAGTTTCCAATTATCAACAAAAGATGGCATGCCAGCCCAATTAGTTCTGAAAGATCCCAGTCAAGACGGAGACCGAGTAACCAGAGTTGTGTGGGTGTAGGCAGTCTGAAATGACAGGAAACACTGCAAAGTTTGAGTGTAAATAAAACATGGAAACCATATATCTATATATATTTCACTCATGTCCAGGCAAATGCATCCCTGCTGTGCTGAGTGTGCTTTGCAGGAGGAAGTCAGACTTTTTCAGGATTTAGTCAATGCTGATCTCAAGCCATCCTGTGAGAGGTAACATTCATCCTCCAGTGACATAAAACTCCTGCAGCAGCTATTTCACTTCATTTGTCAACAATGTCGGATGCAGAACAAGGGCCAAACTCTTACAGAAGAAGATAAAAATGTTCTAAATGACTATCTGTAATGTTATTTCACAATGAATAATTCCATGATATAATTCTAACAATTATTAGAAGAGGGGGGAAACAGGCTTTGAAGAGCACCCTTTTGCTGTATGATACCCATCTTCTCACTGATGCCACCTAGTACCCTCTAGGTATATTTGCCCTGTTTCCATCAACCCCAACACATCCCATGACCAGACTAACTGGGGAAGACAGGTTACAGTCTAACATGGTGTTTTCTAACCTTTGGTTTTTGGACTTCAATTCCCAAAAGCCTAAGTCAATTTTCCAAAGCACTGATCAGCCAGTATGCTGACTTAGGCTTCTGGGAATTGAAATCCCCCTGTGGAGCATGTGCCCCATGTTAGGAACCACTGGTCTAACACATCTAGGAGTGCTATTTCAGGGAAGCCTTGCTGTTCAGCAGAAAACAGTCCCTTCATGGAAATTGTAGTCCAACACATCTGGAAGACACTGTGATACAGAAAGCCTGTACCAACCAATAAATCAGTATCGACTATGGTTAATAGGGGTGACTGACATATTTAAAGCTTGTAGGTTATACCTGTGATGCAATCCAAAGCTCAGTAATACAGTACAGTTGTACCTCACTTAAAGAGCATAATGCGTTCCACAGGATTGCTCTTTAAGCGAGTTTTCTTTAAGAGAAACACCATTGTTAATCACCAATAAGGGGGTGTGTGAACCCCAATTTATTTGTTAAGTGAATTTTTGGTTGGTTTTATTTGTTAAGTGAAGAAAATATTCAGAGAAAATTCTGCTCTTTAAGCGAGTTACTCTTTAAGCGAGACACTCTTTATGCAAGGTTTGACTGTACATGTTTTGTATGTAAAAAATCTCAGAATCCCACCTCCACCTTAGAGAGATTTCAGGACCATAAAAAGTCAGCCCCCTTTGTTAAACTTAAAGAACTGATGCCAGAAAGTGTGGACTGTACTGGGCCAGATGGACAGTTGAAGGCACCCTCATATACCCAATATTCAAGAACATGCAATGCTGCATAAACATTTGAAATGCTATGTGAAATTCTATAGTCAGACTTATTTGATGGGGAAAGAGCTCTCTAGCCATGCAAATATCAAATGTTCTCAAAAACTGTCTATAAGTAAAAGGTCGGCTTTTCAAATGAGTTGGATGGTTATGGTTCTGTTCTTGCAAAGAATTGCAAGACTGAGATTCCTCGGTTATGTCTACCAATTTCTGCTCTTATTCCTATTCCATTTTGCTTAGGTGGTACCATTCATGCTGGAATGCAAAAAGGTGGTGAGTACTTCTTGGTTCTGCTGGATCTCTCTATAGCTTTTACCGTGGTATCTTTCTTCTCCCTTTCTCTGGAATCTGTACTGGCTCCAGTCTTTCCTCAGGAGAGAATTATTATTATTATTATTATTTACTCACATTTGCTATCCCGCCCCAATCGGGCATACCTGACTCTGGGTGGCTTACAAAATAAAATGCGATCATAAGTTAAACCAATGGAGTACTAATAATTAAAAACTTTTAAAACTTTGTTCATAAAAAATAGGAAATAAAACAGCCCCACAGGATAAAACCGAACAGAAAGGGAGGCTGTTCCTTAAATTAGCCACCCTGTGTGGGATCCCACATTCCTTGGTCCCCACACTTGTCCTGCCAGCCAGGTTTTTAAGCCCCTCCGGAAGGGTAGGAGCTCTGTCTGTAGGCGCAGTTCAGTTGGGAGGAGGTTCCAAAGGGCCGGGGCAAACACAGAGAAGGCCCTCTTCCTAGTGCTAGTGAGATGAGCCTCTCTAGCTGATGGAATGAGAAGAGAGCCCATCCGATCCGCCCTGGTGGGACGGACAGATGTTCTTAGGGTGATGCGGTCTCTAAGGTATCCTGGCCCACTACCATATAGGGCTTTAAAGGTAATGACCAGCACCTTGAATTGAACCCGGAGACATACTGGCAACCAGTGCAGCTCCCGGAGCAGTGGTGAGGCGCGAACATAACGCCCGCACCCCATCACTGTCCAGGCCGCCGCATTTTGGACCAGCTTCAGTCTCCGAATGGTCACCAAGGGCAGCCCCATGTAGAGCGCATTACAGTAATCAAGTCTGGAGGTGACCAAAACATGTGTGACCATGAGCAAGGCGTCCCGGTCTAGGAGTGGGCGTAACTGGCGTATTACACGAAGTTGTGCAAAAGCCCTCCTGGCCACGGCTGCCACCTGTTCTTCGAACAGTAGTCGTGAGTCCAGGAGGACCCCCAGAACAGCCCCATCCAGAACCAAAGATGGTAACTCCCGTAATAACACAGGGCCCCTTACTCATAGCCACTCAGTCTTGCTGGGATTCAGCTGTAGCCCGTTGTCCCCCATCCAGACCTTAACAGCCTCCAGGCACCTGGAAAGGACTTCCACTGCACTGCTTGGGTCCCCACGGGCTGAGATGTATAACTTGGTATCATCTGCATATTGATGATACCTCACCCCGTGGGAACAGATGAATATGTTGCTACAAGACTCCACTGTGATGTCATCTCTAGTGTGATCTCACAAGGTTCTGCCCTGTCTTTCATTCCATTTAACATATTCATCAAACTGCTTGGAGGGGTTTCCAGAGCTTTGGAGTTCAGTAACAATAGTATGGGGGACACATTCAACTTTATTTCTCCTCTTCATTTAATTCAAGGAAGTAGTTTTGGTCCTCAACCAGTGCCTGATCAATGAGGAACAACACATTGAAGCTCAGTCTAACAAGACAGAGATACTCCTGGCCACTCAACTTTTATAAGCTCTGGTATTATGTATCTTATTATGGGTGTCCAGGAAAAAAAATCCAGTTCAGTTTCATCATTCACAGAGTTTTGGGAGCTTAACTGCATGAAAACCTGAGGAAAGGAGAATCTGTGAGAAAAGAAAAGCACAGGTAAACACATAATGAAGTTTGTTGAGCATATGCTTTCTGTGAGTCATAGATATTTGGAAAGTTATTTCACACAATGATAGGAAAATATCCTTTGAGAGGAATTAACCTCAAACTTACTTCGGAATATGGTATGTAGTCCTTACCTATTCAGATATATGTCCAACTGTGAGATTTTAACAACAACAACTGCTGTTGATTCTGATTTATGACATCTCTTGCCAGAATTTCCTAGGCATTCGGAGGTGGTTCATCATTCACTTATGGGAATATAGTTTACCCAAGGCTAGACAGGCTGGTTCTTCTCCTTGAAGGCACAGATGGGAATTGAAGTTTCTGCCTTTGAACCCAAGTGACTAAGTCACTGAACTATCCAGCCAGATACACGAGATTTCTTCTAGGTAAAATATCCACAGAAAACATTTTCATGCATTGGTCATCAGGGCTTGAAAAAGTTCCTTTCTCAGACTACAACTCCCAGAACTTCAGCCAACATTATTAATTGCCATACTGCTGTGGATCTATGAATGCTGTCCAAAACATAGATTTTTAACATTCACTTAGGAATCCCTGAGTTGGTTTTGCCGAGTAGGGCAGTATACAAATTGAATTAATAATAATAATAATAATAATAATAATAATAATAATAATAATAATAATAATAATAATAATAATAATAATAATAATAATAATAATAATAATAATAATAATCCCATTCCCTGCTGCAGTGTAGTCCATGGTAGGGAAATGAAGTGACAATTATTGCAAATATTTATACTGAAGAGAGGGATTCTGAGATGTGTTGCTCCCCAAAAATTACTTTTTCAGACACAAGTGATTATATATTATTTCAGAGACAGCAAACATCATTGAATCTCTTACAGTCAGAGGCTAGAAAACTATATAGCTTGGTCTTGCAACTGGTTTTAGGAGCAACCAGGGTTTGTTTTTTTTTTTTTTTTTTTGAGAAATACAGCCCAAAAAGAAACATTTTGAAGCTTTGCTTACAGTGTTTTAACGTTTAAAATGTTCGGTGTTCCCTGCCCCCTTCAGATAGTATTTGGTCTCCCAAGAGTTTATAGGGACTGTTTCTGATGTCATATCTTTCCCATATATATGCTGTGAGTGCCAAGAGTTACACCAAAAACAGACCGGCAATGTAAGTTCTGATATTTCTGAATTAAATGGCATGATTTTCTCAGAGGCTCTGCCTCTCTTTAATTTTCATTTTACAGTGAACAAGAATTACAAGGGAAAATATCTGCCCAGAATGCAAACTGGAAAAGTTGAAGACCTGTTTGTCCCTTACACCAAGTAGAAAAAGATCTCTGTATCTCTGTCATATGAATCCTCAGGAATTTCCCCAGATTTGTCTTGAACAAAACAAAAATCAAACTTCAGAGATTTATATAAAGTTTTATTAAAATGGTTGAAATTATGTTGCTTAACATATTCCAGTGGTGGCTAACCTTGGCACTCCAGCTGTTCTTGGACTTCAATTACCAGAAGCCCAAGCAAGCACTCCTGCTGATCAGGGCTTCAGGGAATTCAAGTTCAAGAACAGCTGGAGTGCCAAGGTTCTCCATCACTGAATAGCCTGTCACAACTAGAGTTGGTCCATTGACTCAGCAATCCCTGCTGAGCCACCTTCTCTGTACATTCCATTGATTCAATGGGCCTCCTCTAGTTCTGAATGTTTTAATTTAAGGAGCAGATGTTCAGCCACTTTCTTGTAATGTATTATAACATGGTAAGATAAAGGTATCCCTTGCTTGAAAGCCAGTCATATCCAACTCTAGGGTTCAGTGTTCATCTCTATTTCAAAGCTGAAGAGCCAGTGCTATCTGCTTCTGCAGACATTTCTGTGGTCCTTTGGCAGGCATGACTAGACACCAGAGTGCACAGAACACTGTTTACCTTCCCAATGTAGTGGTCCCTATTTATCTACTTGCAATTTCTTGCTTTCAAACTGCTAGGTTGGCAGGAGTATAACATGGTACATTTTACAGAAGAAGTTCTCCCAAAATTCAGAGGAATGTGCTAGTAAACATGATCATAAATGTTTAATTCAAGGGCATGGAAAATGTAACCCTGCAGATGTTGCTTAACTGCACTTCCTGACAACCATAGCCAATAAATCAGTGGAGAGGGAGTTCCTGTTTGTTTGTTTGTTACATTTATATCCCACCCATCTGGGATATTTTCCCACTCTGGGTGGTGTACAATACAATAATAATAAAAATCTTTACAATGAAAAAACATGCAGAAGACCATATGTTTCCCTAAGTGATTATGAATGTGTTTTATAGGTTTATTTTACTTTCCTGATCTTCCAAAACTTCATGCTTAGAGAGGTCATGTTGGATGGGAAATTCTTTGTCATCAATTTTCTTGACTATATTCATTTTTATATGGTATATTTTGTTTACTCTTGTTTATTGTAATGTCCATATGTTTCCTGTAAATCACCTTGAGTAGTGTCTGTCTCTAAATCTGACAATAAATAAATAAATAAATGTTAGTCTTAGAAAGAACCTAATTGTATTGCTCACAGAAATACTTGTAACTTGTCCTTTTTAGCAATACACAGAAAGATGGTGGCCTCCTCCTCTCCCTCCTTTTACTCCTTCTAGTAGCCTCCATCAGTGTTATTTGATGTTTGTGAATTATGTCTTTGATGTTATGTCTCCACCTTCGTCTAGCTCTGCCTCATACTCTTTCTCTTTCCCCTCTTTTCACATATGCCTTGTATAGTGGGGAATTCTATAACATTCTCTCCAAATGGACAAACCGCTTTATTTGTTTTTGTTTTTATTTATTTATTTTACAGACTTATATGCCGCTGTCCTCAAAGAGACTCAGGGCGGCTAACAAAAGCTTTAAAAGATACATAAAACATAATATAAAATCCAATGTAAAAATTATTAAAATATTAAAACTAAACAAGTTAAAATATTTTTTAAAAATTCATACAATGAGAGAGAATGAGGAGTCAAATGAGCCAACAAGCCGATGCAACTGTCTGACCCAGACCCCATACCTGTCCCGCCAGCCAGGTCTTAACTCCCTTCCTAAAGGGCAGCAACTCCAACTGGAGACGTAGTTCAAATGACAGGAGGTTCCATAGGGCCGGAGCAGACATGGAGAAGGCCCTCCTTCTAGTGCTAGAGAGGTGTGCCTCTCTAGCCAATGGTACAACCAGAGAGCTTCTCTGGTCCATTCTGTGGGATGGACAGATGTTCTTAGGGTGATGCGGTCTCTTAGGTATCCTGGCCCACTACCATATAGGGCTTTAAAGGTAGTAACCAGCACCTTGAATTGCACCCGGAGGCACACTGGCAACCAGTGCAGTTCCCTGAGCAATGGTGAGGCGCGAGCATAACGCCCGTACCCCACTACAACCTAAGCAGCCGCATTCTGTACCAGTTGCAGCCTCCGGATGGTCACCAAGGGCAGCCCCATATAGAGGACATTACAATAATCAAGTCTGGAGGTGACCAAAGCGTGTGTGACCATGAGCAAGGAGTCCCTGTCTAGGAGCGGGCGTAACTGGTGTATTACACGAAGTTGTGCAAAAGCCCTCCTGGCTACGACTGCCATCTGCTCCTTGAGCAGTAGTCGTGAGTCCAAGAGGACCCCCAGATTACACACCTGGTCTGTTTGGGGCAAGATTGCCCCATCCAGAACCAAAGATGGTAGCTCCCGAGTTAACGCAGGGCCTCTGACCCATAGCCACTCAGTCTTGTCAGGATTCAGCTGTAGCCCATTGTCCCCCATCCAGACCCTCACAGCCTCCAAGCACCTGGAAACGACTTCCACTGCATCACTTGGGTCCCCATGGGCCGAGATATACAACAGGGTATCATCAGCATATTGATGATACCTCATCCCATGGGAATGGATGATCTCACCCGGCGGTTTCATGTAGATGTTAAATAGGAGAGGCAAGAGTACCGAAACCTGAGGCACCCCATATTGGAGGGGCCTGGGGCTGGACATCTCACCCTCCAACCACACCCACTGGGTTCGGCCCTTCAGAAATGAGAAAAACCATGACCACACAGTGCCCTGGATCCCCAATCCTCGGAGCCTTTCCAGAAGGATACCGTGGTCGACGGTATCGAAAGCCGCTGAGAGGTCAAGAAGAGCCAGGACAAATGGATGTCCACCATCCTGCTCTCTCCAGAGATCATCCACAAGCACGACCAATGCAGTTTCTGTACCATATCCGGGCCTGAATCCTGACTATAAAGGATCCAGATAATCCTCTTCATCCAGGATCTCCTGTAACTGCCGTGCCACTACCTTCTCCAAAACCTTACTGAGGAATGGGAGGTTAGAGACAGGCTGGTAGTTGGTCATAACTGCGGGGGCGAGGGATGGCTTCTTTAGGAAGGGGCGCATCAAGGCATGTTTTAAGGTCTTAGGGAAAAACCCCTCCCGAAGCGAAGAATTAATGATGGCCTTGACCCAACCACCTGTCACTGCCCTGGTGGTTGAAGACTGATTCTATTTCAATTCGATCCCTTATAATCTCATTTCTGATTTTATTCCTTGTAGCCACTCCAGCAGCCTTCCTTGGACATCTCATTTCTGTGGTGACCAACATTCATTTATGTTTTGTTGTAAGGTTCCATGTTGTAAGGTTCTATGTTTGTTGTAAGGTCCCATAAGGTGGGAATGAATATGGTGGTCATCATTTAACACAATTCCAGCTACAGAAGCTGGCAAGACTTTCAGTGGATGCTTTATCTAAACGCTTACGAGTATGGTGATGGGTGTTCAGGGGAAGGCAATGCCACATGGAAGCTTCCAGAGCGGAATGGCCTTAAGAGAAAAAAAATCCCTCCCCCACTCTAGAATTCAACTGCCAACAGTCACTAACTGCTCCCTCCATCCTAGTCCTAAGCACTGTAGTGGGCAGGTTGGGTGAATTCATGGATGGTCACCCAAAGAACTACAGTTACAGGTAATGTTTGAAGTCTGATGAAGTTACTAATAATGCATTTGTCAGATGAAGTGGACTTGGTCCATGAAAGCTTATCTTTAAATACAGGAGTTAGTCTTTAAGGTGCCACAACATGTTTTCTTTTTTCTTAATTTTTTGTTTTGTTTTGTTTAATCTCAGATATTATTACAGGTAAGTAACCTGTGTTCTTCATTTTGGGTTCTGTGACTTTTAGGAAAAGGTTTATTTGGAATATTAAGGCACTGATACAAAATACAATTTCAGGTTAACATTCCAACAACGAGTTATGCAGGAGAGAAGAGGAGGAGGAGGAATAAAACTTCCATTTTGAAATGCAATATTTGTATCTTGCTATAGAGTTTAAGCCCTTCTATATTAGTTCTTGCATTACAGTTACAAAGTTTGTAGTTGTGCGGGTTTGCCTTTTGTTGTTTCCAATGAGAACAAGAGCACTTCTGAAGAAAAGTTAAGCTAGCATACCCTTCCATGCAGTCCCATGTGTTCTATGACGAATGGTATATATGGTATATATTTGTCTTTGTGTAATTTTAACCAGGTTGTATCAATCAAGTCCAATTACCTGTTGGATCATGATGCCAGAACACAGGATAGTACTGCAAAGCTAAAGGAAGCATCCTGCTGGGCACAGATGTCTCAGCTATAGGGCTTCGCAGAAGTCATTGGTTGAAACCATGTTGCTGCTTTGAAAACACAAAGACTTTGTACATCCCTAAAGAAGGCTGTTGATACAACCATTGCCCTTGTGGAGTGACTTCTCAGGGATACAGGTGGTGGTACTTTCACTATGTCATAAACCAATTTAATAGCTATGATGACCCACTCATTGTTGGGATGACATAGGTTGACTTTTACATGGGTCTTGGTAAAGGAAAAACAGTTTAGCTGGTTGTTTTAAATTTTTAGTCCTTGAAAGATAGAAAAATAACATCCTGCAAAAGAATAAAGGGGTTTTTCTAGAAACATAGAGGCCATGGATATAGCATTGGCAAAAATAATGGCAGTGTAATTTGAAAATCTAGCACTAGCTTTGAAAGAAAAGTTATGTCTGGATATAATATGGCCTTGCCTCTACAAAATTGAAGTTTTTGGTGGATTGTAGCATAAAGCACACATTAGTAATCCCCTCTCCTTGGGTATACTTTAAGTAGAGTTAAAATATATCCACAGTTTCCTTGAGCGAAGCCTAAAGAACTCCAGTACACAGTGATGTAGACCAAAACTTCAAAAATCTAGTCTGTCCTTTTGGGTCATGGAAATGTCTGCAGAAGCAGACAGCGTTGGCTCTTCGGCTATGAAACAGAGATGAGCACTGAACCCTAGAGTTGGATATGACTGGCTATTGAGCAAGGGTGACCTTTTACAGACAGACCTAGCTGGCTGAATGAGTACAAGGACCAGGTTTGGAAGTATGTCTGTGCTGGTAGGGGAGCAGAAACCTAGTATATGTATGTGATTTAAAGCAAACTACATGGTTCCACACCTTCCTCAGAAGAAAGGAATGATAAACTACTTCCAGGATGTTACTTACCCAGTCTCTTCCATTGTCACAACACACTCAGGACAGAGAAAAGGAGAGAGCTTGATTGAGAAAAGGAGAGAGCTTGATTGAGAAAAGGAGAGGGCTCTGCCCCAAACAGTCTCCCATATGTCTGGATTAATGTCCACTGCAAGTAGTTAGTTTCCTAGCTGTCATCTGTCTGTTAGTTAATCCACTCCCATCCTTTTCTCCATGGGTTGTCAAAATCAGCGAACAGGCTTATGATAGCTATGGCACTCAGAGGTGCATTGGGTATCCCTAGCAACTTTAGGATCACTTCAAGAGGCCTGGCTAATTGTTGTTGTTTTGCAAACTCTTCTGCCGTACCCACTCATCCTGGTAGAACAGCTTCTGCAGCTTCATCTCATGGGTTTGTCAGTTAGCTTCCGCCTGGGGGATGCAGAAGTGCATCCAGCTCCCCAGTGGTCCTCTTTAGTGACTCAGGTCTGGTGAAAGCTCATCCTTTCACATGGTCCGAGGCTTACTTGCTCTCAACTTCTGTCCTAGCACCTCTTCTCCCCCCCCCCCCAGTCCCCATAGCTACATATCATTGAAACATGAGGTTCAGCCTGAAGAAATGTTTTGAACATTTCAGCAGTCCTGCTGTTGTCCCAGACCCACAGAATCACAGAGTTGGGAAGCATGAGACATCTAGTCCAAAATATTGCTCATAACAATACTTTAAAAGTACAGTATCAAAAAACCAAGAGAGAGAGATAGAGTTTTATCAAGGATAAGTTCTTTTTAATGGAATTACATGTAACAGCAAGGATAGCTGGAGCTAATGTGAATCCAGGTGTTTAAAAAATTCTTATTTCACAGGTCTCAGACAGATAATAAAAACAAAAGTTCTGGAACTTTTGTGAGTTATTACATATGACTCATGAATTGTATTTGACTGTGGGGCCCTATGTTGTCTGAGCCTACTCTAGAGTATTTTCTCCTAGGCAAAATATTTTATTTTTAACTTTGAAACAATGGCCAATTTTATTTTTAAAAAATAAATAAATAAAATAAATCAAAATATATTTGTGGATTCGAAACTTACTTCTATGCTTTAAGCCTATGTAATCCTTCCTTTCTTTTTGAAACAAGAATTTGAGGCATGTTATATGTACACAATTTATACTTAACAATGATAATACTATCAGAGGTTTCTAATGTTCCAGTTTGCTACATGATAATTTGTTGCTTAATATCAAAATAACAAGAATAAAGAATAAATGATGAGATGGAAACTATCCTGAGTATTATGTATCCCCCCCCCCCAACAGAAGATGAAGGCAGTTTTGCTCTTATCAGAGCAAACAGTGATATCTTATAAGTTTCACTGGAATTTCCAATATTAACCTACCTGTAAACTAAGGGAAACATTTTCTCATAGCTCAGGAATCACATTAACATAGCCGTTTGCTTTCTGTGATAAGGAATGTAGCTTGTCGGAATTCTGTTTAATTATAGACATGAAGGTTGAGGGCACTGGGGTGGAGAAATGGGCATAGGTCAATGAAATTTCTTTTTCTCTAATTCACATTCTTAAAACCTACCAAAATCTTTCAAAGGTAAATCAGAAGTCTTAGTTACTAAGTTAGTACAGTAATACCTCATATAACATTAGTATCGAATAACACGAAAATCGCATAACATCAAGGAATCTGGGGGGAAGAATTGCATCAGATAACATTAAGATCCTATGGGATGCTTCAGATAACAACCGCGAAAGCCTGTGTGGTTACAATGTATCTCTATGGATCCCATAGAGGATCAGATAACACGAAAAATCATATAACACGAAGACTTGTGGAACCAGGTTTTAGTGTTATATGAGGTTTTACTGTACTTATACACTGATGGGTGAATTATTCAGTTTAAGCTGAAGCTACAAAATGGTTTTGGACCAGTACTTTTGGGTTTGGATGTTGTGTGTATTTTTATCTTTTTTTCCTAGGCATCAGTGAAAGTGTCTATCCCATTCTCCTTGCTCAGAGGATCCACTGTACCAATGTAAACACGACTCGGTAAGTTTAAAGTGGTATAGTTTAACCATTTAGATTAATTTATCTCAATCCATTAGTCCAGGTCCTGTATGAAAGTCACCTTTTCAATATGAAACCCCTCACAGTGGGCTCCTATCCTGAGAAAACATGGAAACCTTCAGCTGTGCACAGAAGAACAACATCAGAGGTTATTTCTGCATCACTCAGAGCTTCTGAATTACTTGTGTTGTGCTGTGCTATAGAATTCTGTCATCAACACAGCAATACATGGGGGAAGATTCATTCTGCAAAGTATGTAGATTTGTTGACAGCTTTCTCCATTGCTACAACTCAGGCAGACATTTCATACAGCCAGTCTCCATGTTTATATTGTGAGATTTATCCAGATTCATAGCCCACTGCAGGTCCCCCAGTGGCTTAGGGGTTAAGACGATGAGCTTGGAGACTGGAAGGTATGGTTTTGATACCCAAGGGCTGCACTTGGGGACATGAAAAGAGCCTCACTCGGGTGTCCCCTGAGCAGTTTTTCTCCAGCAAAAATCCTTTCAACTCAGAGTAATCTCTGACACGAAATTATAGCCTGCTGGTTTAAACAGACTGTACAGGGCCATGATGGTGAACCTTGGCACTCCAGATGTTCTTGGACTTCAATTCCCAGAAGCCCAATCTCCCGTGAATCCAAACAAATGGGTTTACTATGATTCATCTGGTCCGCGCCGCCCTCGTCGCTCCTGGAAGTGGAAGTAAAATAAGCCCATACAATCCTAATTCAGGTGCAACGCAGGGCTTTCCCCCTGGCCACGCCCACCATACTACGCCCACAGTGTGGTAGTAAAATTTTTGGAGCCAAACACTGGCCATTTCTATCCAATTTTTCTACCCCTCAGACTGACCTGGCAAACTAAATGTGACTGGTTTTCGTATACATGAGAGGTGCAACACAGGCTAACCCCAATGTTTTGGCTTGTTTCACCTGCACTGTTATAAACAGATATGACAAACATCTGTATTACTTAACTGTGAGCCTTACAGGATGTGGTACATTGTCACTGTGTGACAATGCCTGAATGAGCCATAGCAATTGTCCATTTGGAACCAGTGGTAAAGGTAAAGATCATCCTTACTCAAAAGCCAGTCATATCTGATGCTAGGGTTCTGTGCTCATCTCTCTTTATAGCCAAAGAGCCAGCACTGTCTGAGTCAGCAGACATTTCCCTGATCATGCCTCAACACTGGAATGCACGGAATACTGTTTACCTTCCCTATTTATCTACTTGCAATTTCTTGCTTTTGAACTGCTAGGTTGGCAGGAGCTGGGACAGAAGCGGGAGCTCACTCTGTCATGCAGTTCCTGGGAATCAAACTCCAACCTACCCGTCAGCAAGTTCAGGATCTTAATCACTTGAACCACTGCAATTCAGCAGCAACCACCTAAGTTAACCAGTGACAACCATCTAATTCAAAGTCCAGCACACCTGAAGAGTGGCAGGTTGAGGAAGGTTGAGCTACACATATGAACCAGGTGGGCTTTGTGAATGTGATGTAACTGCCGGGGATCACCATGCTGTGTGCTGTGGACTGCCAAATAGTCATTTGCTTTCCTTGGCTTTGTTGCCCGGAGTGGGCAACAGAACCAGAAAGTTTACTGAATGTCTGGTAGGATGTGTTCAATGTGGTAGCAGGGAGCTGCACTTGGCTGCATTGGCTAATTAAATAAAACGATACATGTACTTTTTTTTTGAGGATACAAACATGTTGTTCACATTTTCAGTTAATGATTAGTTGAATTTCTCCAATGCTCAACCAAGTGAGATTACCTATTTCGTCTGGATTGTTGTTTTAAAAAAGCAAATGATATCACAGGAATTTGGTGATAATGGTAATCTTTTAAACTATTCTGCCTTTCATCAACTTACATCATTATGTTAACCACATGTAGCACAGTATGACTCGAGATACTGTAATGTTTTGCACCTGCCACACCCACAAGCAGAACAGTCTTCCAAGGCATCCTTTCATAGGATGGTCTCCTCGCAAAGACAGTATGCCAGAAATTTATGGTGCCACTGTTACACATCTGTACCTAAAATAAGTAAAAAGGTCAAAGAAAAGGAGTCAGTAATCCAGACCAACAATTATTTCAACTCAGTCAGTTTTCCCCAAAGCAACAGTGTCTCCTTATAGCTGCTTCTTGTCAATTTTAGATTTTAAAAAAATTCAACAATGTAATCTTGCTTCCTCCTTTGCTTGGACATTAGAGGTCTCATTGTTTTATTTTGAAACCAACCTGAAAACACAAAGAAACATAAAGAGTGCCTCGCTTAAAGAGTAACTTGCTTAAAGAGCAGAATTTTCTCTGAATGTTTGCTTCGCTTAACAAATAAAACCAACCAAAAACTCAACAAATAAATCGGGGTTCTCAATCACCCTCCCATTGGTCATTTACAATGGTGTTTCGCTTAAAGAGCAAACTCGCTTAAAGAGCAATCCTGTGGAACACATTATGCTCTTTAAGTGAGGTACAACTGTATCATTATTTTCGCCCCTCTAGAATTCTGACTGGTTTGCTTATACAGTCAAACTTCGCATAAAGAGTGCCTCGCTTAAAGAGTAACTAGCTTAAAGAGCAGAATTTTATCTGAATGTTCGCTTCGTTTAACAAATAAAACCAACCAAAAACTTGCTTAACAAATGAATCAGGGTTCACAATCCCCACCACCACCAGAAATCACAATTGGTCACTTTCAGTGGTGTTTCACTTAAAGAGCAAAGTCGCTTAAAGAGCAATCCTGCGGAACGCATTATGCTCTTTAAGTGAGGTACAGCTGTAGTAGGATGGATGAGGTTTCATGAGTTTCATCCCCATTGCTCTGATTAAGGAAGGAGATGGATTGTAATCTAGAAAAAGAGATGGATTGTAATCCAGTTCAGCCAGAGGGAAGAAGACCCAGCTGTGCGGGGAGCTGGCAGCTTTAAAATCTCTGCCGCTGTCCCACCGGACTCTCACCCTCAGTGCAGTTACAAATGCCCTGGTTTATGTTTGGCACAGTTTACGACTTGAAATCCTGAGAAAATGATGCCCAGTTCACAATGTTTTTTCGCCTTATGACCAGGAATTCCCCAGAGTGCATTGAACCTGAGGGGTATATATAAGACCACCCATAGCCATTTTGGACGCTGTGGGTAGCATGATCGCAGTGGTGCAGCCTTGCCTTTTGCATTCACAGCACCTCTTCTGGAGCTGTCACTAAAGTATGGGATGTCTTTTAAATCCCGTGTCTTAGTGATGGCTCTGGAAGAGGCACCATGAATGTGCAAAGCAAAGCTGCCCCACTGCAATCAATTGCCCCGCCTCTTCTGTGCCCAGGTTAGTGCTGTGAAGGGGGAGAGAGGTGATTGATCACAGTGTGGTGGCCTTATGGTCCCTCTTCCAGAGCCATCGTTAAGTCATAGGATGTCTTTTAAAACCTTAGCAACAACTCTGGAAGAGGCACCGTGAACGTGAAAGGCAAGGCCACTCCATTGCAATCACCTTTCCCTCCCTTCACAGCACCAACCTGGGTTCAGAAGAGGGGGGGGGAGGCAAGTGATTCACCTTGCCCTGCTATGGCATCTTCAGTAGGGGAGCCCTGGACATAGCTGGCCTTGGCAGCTGGAGAAAACACTCCTGTTCATTGCCAGACACCAACACGAAGGAAGAAGCATTGGAGGCCAGGCAAGGTAGGGAAAGATAGGAAGCATAGTTCCCTCATTTATATTCCCTTTTACTGTGTGTCTGTTGTTGGTTTTTTAGGTCCTGAATAGTGTTTTTTTATTTCAATGCATTCCTATGGAAAAATGAGCTTCAATTTAGAATTGATCAGGTTTCCAACAAAACTGTCGGAATTGACTAAAACCGTAAACCGGGGTTTCACTGTACCACAATCATTGAGGAGACTCTTTATGTGTATCCCAGCCTATGAACTAATATTCACATATATCTTTGCCCTTCAATATCTGTGTTTCTGCTATAGTGAGCTTGTCAGCATCTACCGCCTGAGGTGGCTACCTTACTGTGCCAAATAGTACAGCTGCTCAGTTAATAGTATTCTCTCTGTCAGAGGTCAAGACTCATAAAAGAATTCTTCCTGCTTTCCCATTAAGGCTGGCGACATGAAGAAGGAATTTGAGGCAGGGAGGATTATCACAAATGTGCTCGTAAAGTTTCTGCCTAAGAGGATCCTTGGGTTAAGCTTTGTTTTTCTGAGGTTCCTATATCAACAGCAGTGGCTCCAGTATAGAATATAATTTTACCTATTCTGTGCTATATATTTGAGATGGGGAATAAATTTGTCCTACATTCATTATGGGATTCTGAGACCACAGAGGAATGGAGATAATTAAAGGAACCGTTATGGAAGAAATATAGCAGAATTTGAAAGCTTTTGTTTTTCTTTGCTTTGATTAAATCAACTAGCCACACCAATAATTGCTAAGTTGTATCTGCCAAAGTAAACCTTAACCACTATTCTCTTTAAGAACCAGGCTCAATATCTGCCAGCTTCCCACTATTATCCCCAGTTGTCTCTGCATGTCATGTTGCTCTTGCCATTAAGAATGTGGCTTTCAGACTCATTTAAGTGTAACTTAAGCTAAACCATGCAACTTGGCATCTTATCCTTGCCTTGAAATTTATTGGAGCAACCCTCCAGATTGTATAAAGCACATATTATAAGATGTGATGGTCTGATGCACACAGATTTCAGTGGCATGATGGCATCCAGGACATTGTATAGTCGCAATAACAGTCTGAGGAATTGGTTTCACAGTATATCTGGGCAGGATGTTAGCAAAAGATTCTAATGAGGCAGCCAATTAGGGTGGCCATGCATCCTCTTTTATGGGGGACAGACCTGTATTGGAGGAGCTGCTAGAAGAGGGACCTCTTGCTGAAGGTGCCCTTTCTTTGAAGGGATGACCTGTCCATGTCTCACTGAGAGATAAAGAACCAGAAGAAGGAAGGTGATGAATCTTGAACATGTCCATCTAAAGTGAACACATGGACAACAGACTCAGCACTCTCTCCTCTACTCATGTGAAAAGATGTACCATAAATCTGTTTAAATTAATAACAACAATTGGCTTCCATAGATAAGCATATTGATAAAGGTTGTCCTTGCTTGAAAGCCAGTTGCATCTGACTCTAGGACGGGGTGGCCGACCTATGACCCGTGGGTCAGCCCTGACCCATGGCACCATTTTATGTGGCCCGCTGCTGCCCTCACCACTACCAGAAGTGGATGCATTTATGACAGCCATAAAATGTGCCTGTGCTTGCATAACTATGCCCATGTTTATTTATTTATTTAAATTTGTTTATCACCCTCCTCCCTGAAGGGACCCAGGGTGAATCACAACACATCAGCATATTGACAACAATTTAAAACCAGTTCAAAAATTAAAAGTTTTAAAAGAAGCATTTTAAAAACTAGGCATTGTAGCTAGGAGGCACTGGTGGTCAAACCATCCAGCCGGCTGGGGAAATTGATCCATCCATTCCCCATGTTTTCCATAAACACTGTCGTAAATGCACCAGTGGCTGTTTAAACATGTGTATAGCAGCTGTGGATGCATTTTATGGCAGTGCTTATGGTGAGAGGATTCAGGGATGATGAGACTCAAATAGGTCTCAAAGCACCACCTGTGTGTGTTCTACATACTTTCTGCCTTTCCAGTGAGGGAAGGCAAATAGGAAGTGAAATTGGCTCATGGGCCAGTTTGATTCAAAGGGTAGCTTTTGGTGAGGGGGCGGAGTGATTAAGAACATTCTGAAGGTTGGACTAGGGACCTTGGTTGGCAGGACTAGGCCCACGAGAAGGGATTCCCATCTTCTTCTTTGTGGTCACTCAGAATACACATGGTATGGCCAAGGCCATTTCTTGAGGAACAGCATAAAGTATAGAATACTCCAACTAGCTCTGCAAGGAATAATCCCAGGCAAGGGAGGCCCTGGACATCAACAGACTTCATGGATGAAGAACCTGAGAGACTGGTGTGGCATGTTCTTGGAAGAACTGTTCCGAGAAGTTAAGAACTGGAAGACTATCACCATTCCAATACAGTATCTGGAATGGATAGGGCTTCTGAAGAAGAAGAGAATAGACAAAAGGTTTCCCAGCATAGAAAGCTTTTTAAACCAGGAAAACCTTATGTGTGAATTCAAAGAACCACAGTTATATGTAAGCAGCAGGATCTTTGCTGCTGTAAATTTTCATCAGCCAGTCTGAGAAGACAAGCAGGACATTTTTGATTAAAAAGGGCAAACACTGGAAACTAAAGTAGAAAATGCCTGGTTTGGGTAATCTTAATCTTGTGGACCCACCCTTCTCTTTTAACTACATTCTGCACGCATACACGCGCACACACATCCATTGCCCATGTCTTTCCTTTAAAAAAAAGAAAGAGATGTTGCAATGTTATTTGATAAAAGGCAATATGGCTGAATGTTCACAGAGTTTTTCACAATCAGTGAACAAATAAAGCTTTTCACTTCATGTTCAGATTAAAGGAATTTATTTTCCAGCCAAGTTTATGTTTATAGCAGAGACCTTAGTATCTACTGCACACTACCATCCCTGAAGAAGGGGAAGGGTACGTTCTCCACTTTCTTTGTTCATAGGCCCTGTGAGAAATCAGGAGGTATAAAAAGGAGGAGTGGAAAAGATTTAAGTGCCCTGCACATATTTTCCTGCATAAACGTTGGCTAAAATCTTCACAGTAAGTCACACTAGAGCAGGCCCACTGAATGAAGATGATTTGTTGAGTCTAGGCCTCTGTAAATTTCACTGATTCAAATGGAGCAAATCCAACAGTAACTTACATTAGCATGAGTTACTGTTAGAGTAGGCCCATTTGAGTCCACAGACTTTATACAGAAACCAACTCATCAAATTGCCATTGATTCAGTGGTTCTACTCTAGAGTAACTTAGAGCATTAAGCAACAGGAATTCAACCATTAATTCCTAAAATAGTATAATATGAATCAGTTATGTGATGGCATAAATATAATGGAATGATATCTAAAATAATTGATATAAAAACACCATATGCACAAAATAAGCTAAATACATGTGTATGCATTCTTATGGTTTATTATTTCCCATAAAATTTATTATTCACTTAATATATAGCAATAAACAAAAGCTGTCATATATGTGTTACAGATGACTCAATGAAGCTGAGTAACCATGGCTGTCCCAGGGGCTCACCTGTAAATCCCTAAAGTTATTAAGGAGCTGGCAAGATGAAAAGAAGTTCAAAGCCCCCCCGCTTTTAAGATTCAAAATCGATTTGCACAGTAATGTATTTTAAGACCATTTATTATAACTTCTACTAGCTTGCCATCATAAATCAAAGTTAGCAACTCAACACCAAATGTCAAGCTTTCATGCTTTTGACACAAATGCACACACAAGCACCACAAGTTTCTCTTTTTTGATAGCACTTACTCCCTAAGTAAGTGTATTTAGCATTTAAGCCTAAACTGCTTGTTACAATTGTTTGTAGAACCTGTGAATTTTTCAAAAATGTATCGGGGAGAGCTGCTTTTCCATGCATTCCTAAATAGCATATGGTGCAAAATTATGATACACATTCCCTGTTTTGAACACTAATCACTTGTACACTGACAGTCCCATGTTTCATTAATTTGTCTAAATTCCTTTAGAAAGGCATTTCAGCTGATGGTCACTGCAACATCCTCAGGGCTCTGAAACAAGTATTCACAATTAACAAGCTATTGTTTCCCTTTTTCAAATAAGAAGAATGTGAAGTCAATTTTATAGCTATAGGACAATCATGGCAAATCTTGGCACTCCAGGTGTTCTGAAACTTCAATCCCCAGAAGCTCTGATCAGCATGAGTGGTGACTTGGGTTTCTGGTAACTGCAGTACAAGAACACCTAGAGTGCCAAGGTTTGCCATCACTGCTATAGGATGTGGCCTTATTAGATGGCAGGGAAGATTTGGCACATCATAGGGTTCAAGCACAAACTTTGCCATATTTTTTGCTCTGAGAGCCTTTTAAAATGACTTAAAAGTGACTAGTTTATTTTCAGAATCAGAAGTAATTTTTAAAAATAATAACTCTAACTGATTTTGAGGACTGACAGAATTTCAGCCATAGCTATACTCTTGTTAGTAAAATTTCAAACTGCAACCATCCTGCCAAGAAGTTGTAGAGGTATCTGAAGCCATTTTGCTGCCTCGGGCAGATGGTGCCTCTCCCCACAAAATGAAGGTAAACAGGACCATAGATAAGCCATATTACATTGAGACCTATGGCGGAATAAATCCCATAATATGATGCCACCCTACTGAATGTACTCAGCCAGATCCTAGTGGATAGATTGCTGGACTAGGACACTGAGTACCTGGTTCTGGATCTCTGCCTGACTGAAAACACTGTGTTTGTATGAGTATGTGGAACTGGTAAAGTTTCCCCTTTCTTGAAATCCAGTCATGGTAGTGCTCATCTCCATTTTCAGCCAAAGTGCCAGTGATGTCTGCATCTGCAGATGTTTCCATGGTCATGTGGCAGGCATGACTAGACACCGGAGCAAACTGAATGCTTTTACCTTACCCAGCAAAGTGGTACCTATTTATCTACTTGCAATTTCTTGCTTTCAAAGTGCTAGGTTGGCAGGATCTGGGACAGAGATGCAAGCTCACTCCATCACACAACACTCAGTCTCAAACTGTTGACCTGCTGACATTCCAGTCATTAAGCTCAGCATCTTAACCACCAAGCCACCCCATTATGGCCACTACTGGTGGATTTTGACTTGACAGCACAGAGCATATACTGCACACTTTCCCATTTGTGAGGATGATTAGGGTCAGAATCAAGTCCACAATTGTAATCAACATGTTTTTGTGCAAATCTGTGTTACAACTAGGGACTGCAGTGGTTTAGGGATTAAGATGCTGAACTTGATGACTGGAAAGTCGGCAGGTCAGCAGTGCAAGACCCAAGTGCTGCATGATGGAGCGAGCTCCTGTCTCTGTCCCAGCTCCTGCCAACCTAGTACTTCAAAAGCAAAAAGTTGCAGGTAGATAAATAGGTACCGCTTCAGTGGGAAGGTAAACAGTGTTCCATGTCTAGTCATGCCTGCCACATGTCCATGGAAATATCTACAGATGCAGACAGGGCTGGCTCTTTGGCTATAAATGGAGATGAGCACTGAAACCTAGAGTTGGATACGACTGGCTTTTGAGCAAGAGCAACTTGTGTTACAACTACAGTGCACCTCTAGGAGACTGGTGTGGATGTGCACGTCCATGTACACAATTTTGCCAGCAGAAAACCTTTTGGGGCCTGGCTTGGCAGTTTTCAGGTACACATTGCACGAGAGTCACTGCGGTTATGTTACGGGGTTCCATCTAGGGCGCCCCTTTGCTGCTTCAGGGGGAACCCAATCCAACCTGCCCCAGAACTTTACCAACACGACCTTGGGTTAGAGGGAGGCAACTGTGAGTGGGGAAGCTTTGCTCTCTGTTACCAGAGAGCTCCTGGGGGAAGTGTGCGCGCAGGCTGCCCAGGTTCAGCGGGGGTGGAAGGCCTGTGAGTGGGCTTTGTTTCACCAGATTTATTTCAGACAATGTCTCGGTCTGAAGCTCTTTTGGCAGAGGCATCTGGTGGCACAGTGGTTAAACTGCTGTAGTGCAGCCAAAGCATTGTGAGTTCAATCCTGACAGGCCTCCCATCCACCTGAGATTGGTAAAATGGATACCCAGTATTGCTTTGGACAAAATGCTAATTAACTTGTGCTGAAGTGTAATTGCTAATGCTATCTTCCACATTCTTACTGAGGAAACAAATGATGAGTAGGGGTGAGAGAGAGAAAAGGTGAAGTAGGCACTCATCTCCCCCATCCAAAGTGTAAAGGTCGCCCTTGTTCGAAAGCCAGTCGTATCTGACTATAGAATTCAGTGCTCATCTCTGTTTATCGCCAAAGAGCCAGCGCTGTCTGCGTTCGTTTGCAGACTTTTCTGTGAACATGTGGCAGGTGCGACTAGACACTGGAGTGCACAGGGCTCTGTTTACCTTCCCACCGAAGTGGTCCCTATTTATCTACTTGCAATTTCTTGCTTTGGAACTGCTAGGTTGGCAGGAGCTGGGAGAGAGACGGGAGCTGACTCCGTCGTGCAGCGCCAAGCCACGCCGCCCCTTCTGAGAGCCGTGCTCCTTAAGAGGGCGCCTCTGACCCAGACCACAGCTGACTCCCCTTTTCCTTTTTCCTTGGGGGTGGGGTGGGGGGCACATAACGTGCCGGGCGCCAGGAGGGCGGCGCAAGGCCGGGGCGGAGCTTGCCGAGCTTTTTGACAGACAAGGCGTGCGCGGCGCCAGCGGGGAGCGAGCGAGGCCACTTGCGCCGCGTCTCCCTCACGCACACCCACACACCCCTCCCCGCCTTTTTTCTCCTCCCGCCCTTTTTTCCACCCGGGTCGCTCCCGCCTTTCTCCTCCCCGGCTTCAGTGGCGGCGGCGGCGCGCCTCTCTCTCGCGGCCCCCATGGAGGAGGCGGGGATGCTGTGCGGACTGCGGGCGGGATGGGGGCGCAGCCGAGCTGCAGCCGGCCCGGGACAAGCCTTGTGCAAGGCGAACGGCGGCTGCAACAACAGCAGCAGCAGCAGCTCCTCGCTCGGCGGCGGGCAACGCGACCTGGAGGCGACGGCAGGCGTCGGAGGGACTCCCAACGAGGCTCTGGCGGGCTGGGATGAAGCCGGAGGCGGCAGGCTGTGGGGGCAAATAGCTTCCCGCGGAGCCGCCGCCGTCGGTGCGAGAGGCGGCGGCGACGAGGGCTGCTGCTACTGCTGCTGTGGAGGGGAAGCGGCGGCGGCTGAGGCAGACGCCGGGGCGGTGGTCGCCGCCGCCGCCGCCCCCTCCTCAGTGTCTGCCGTCGTGGACTGGAACTCTGGCCAGTTCGGCGGCGGGATGGCGGCCCCGCTTTCCGACCCGGGTTCCAACAGCGAGCGCAGCGCCGACTCGCCGCTGCCCGAAGACGACGGGAGCAACGGAGGCGGCGGAGGCTCCTCGGCCGGCGCGGCCCGCGCCCACTCGGCCAGCCCCGAGTGGGGCGAGGAGAGGTTCCGTGTGGACAGGAAGAAACTGGAGGCCATGCTGCAAGGTGAGCCTCCCGGGGGACGCCAAAAGGGGGGCAGGGCAGGCGTCCCAGACACCCTCAGCACCCGCCAGAGAGCGGAGGGCGAACCCTGGCGGGGCTCGACGTGTGGGCTTTGCGTGGCTGCGTCGAGGGCTCTGAGGGCGGGACCCTCCTCCTCCTCTTCTCCTTCAACACGTGGCAGGGCGAAGCTTTGCCCCATGTGGGATGGTAGACCCTCCTCCTGCCAGCGACTCAACGCCGAGTGTCAGGCGGCGGTTAATTAACCTGGAAACCCCCCCCCCCTTTTTTGAAGACTAACGGCAGTGATGGGATGTAACAGGTTCTCACCAGTTCTCCAGAACCAGTAGTAACTTTTCCCAGTGTCCTAGAGAACCTGTAGCAGCTTTTGGGGGGAACCACCTTCGGGGCTTATCTTTTCACTGGTTCTCCCACTGCACGTGCATGCACACCAAGTGCTTGGCACATATGCATGGCCTCCTTGCTGTCCTCCCAAATGGGGAGGAGGAAGAGAAGCTGCTAGCCTGAAGCTCCCTATATCCTGAAGCTCCCTATTTTTATTGTTTTGTACAGTAAAACCTCATATAACACTAAAACCTGGTTCCACAAGTCTTGGTGTTATATGATTTTTAGTGTTATCTGATGCATGTTAAAATCCTATGGGATCCATAGAGATACATTGTAACCACACAGGCTTTAGCGGTTGTTATCTGAAGCATCCCATAGGATCTTAATGTTATCTGATGCAATTCTTCCCCCCAGATTCCTTAATGTTATGCGATTTTAGTGTTATTCGATACTAATGTTATATGAGGTATTACTTGTATTTTTTCTTTGACCCTGACCATGACATGACATCATGACGTTAGCTCCGCCCACACTGTGATGACATCACGGTGGGGTAGTAAAATTTTTGACATCCCACCACTGACTAACAGCCTTGAGTGGCAAAGTCCACAGGCAAGGGGGATGGTCCCCAAGTGGATGAAATGCCACTTGAAGCCATCTTGATGGAGGGCAGCAGCTTCATCCATCCTGGCCTGGGGCCGAGGAGGGCTTTGCGTGCCAAAAGGAGAAAGTGACGCGGGGAACCGGATCGGTGGTATGGGGGTTGCGCTGCGATGCAGATGAAAGCCACGGCTTTATATTCTCAGGACAGTCTTCGTGGCTGATCGCCTTGAGGATCGCCCATATTCGGATTCGGATATGGGAGAAGAAGTGAAAGCAGAGCCTAGCTCCTCCCCTGGTAGTTTCCTTTTCTGTCTGAACTCAGGCTCTGGTGTCAGGGGTCCCCCTCAAAAAAAGGGGGGCACTCTTTTCTCAAAGGGGCCAGAGAGCACTGGGTTGTTAGAAGGATGGATGGGAGAGGGTAGATTTGCATCTAGTTGGGATCCAGAACTCTTTATCGTGAGCCAAGAGCCTCGTCCATTCCTTTAGTCAAGTGAATGCCAGGGCTGCCCAAACTATTCCTGGAAGAGGAATCCTGAACTCCCACCCGCTCACGTTCCTCCTGCTGCTACTTTCTTACCACAGGTCTGCAGCTGATGAGTATTAAAATATCTCTCTCTCCTCCTAAGAGCCTTAGACAGGCATGCAGTCCCAGAGAGGAGAAAGCACTCAGGCCTCTCTCTCTCTCTCTCTCTCTCTCTCTCTCTCTCTCTCTCTCTCTCTCTCTCTCTCTCTGTGTGTGTGTGTGTGTGTGTGTGTGTGTGTGTTGGTGTGGGTTGTTACACTTTACTGCCTGATTTTGAAAGTATGAAACAACAGAAAATAGCAATAGCAATTACACTTATGTACAGCCATGTAGCACTTTGTGCACTCTCTGGCATTTCACAAGTTAATTAGCATTTTGGCCCCCAACATTTTATTGACCTCAGAGGGATGGTAGGCTGAGTCAACCTAGATACCCATCAGGATCAAACTCACTCACAGTGTTTTAGCTGTAGTAAAGGAGTTTAAACACTGCACCACCAGGCCTCTTAAAAACAGTTTTTGTGCTGTTCCAGGACAGGATCCCTGAGTACTCGAATCTCCTGGGTAACCTTGGTAACATCAAAAAGCAAATGCCCCATTTCTGATAGCAGCTCTGGGGCAAGTTACTGGAGTGCTCTTTTTCCTAAACTTATCACTGACCTTTCTCTTTTCCCCCTATATCTTTCTAGAAAGAAAGATTTCAGGTCCCCTCATCCCACTGTTTGGGGGATAATTGCTGGTGATGAGTCTTTCCTGCCCTGGAAGAATTTGTGACAGAGAGGGATGTAAACAAAGGGCTGTCAAGTGGTGGGTGGTGAGATGGAAAGGAGGCCACACACATTTCTGACTGCTGACTTTGACACATGGGATTGGGTTGGAGAGTGAAGGCATCTTTATGGCGTAGAGATATTGTGTGAGAACCAAGGAGTTCTGTTTTTTCTGTTGCAAATGTCAGATTGTGGTAGAATTATCAGCAATTTTTTCCTTTTCACATGTTATATGCCATTCAATTGTATCTTAGTTATGATAAGGTATGTAAGGAGTGCTTTTGCTATTGCTACCCCCACTGAACTATCATGATTAGATGGAGATCTTAACCTATCTCTCTTGAAACCCAGTCTGTTCTCTGCCCTCTACTTCATACTGGCTCTCTTTTTCACCCCATTTCAGACCAAACTATCTTTCTCCCACAGGAGACTTCAATTCCTAGAAGCCTAAGTCAATACACTGGCTGATCAGTGTTTTGGGGAATTGACTTGGGCTTCTGGGAATTAAGGTCCAAAAACCAAAGGTTGGGAAACACTGGATAGAGACTGTTGCAGTTTGATGCCTTTATAATTTGTTTATTTATTTCATTTAACTTCATTTCATTTATACCCCGTCCTCATCCGAAGACTCAGGGTGGCTTACAATAAAAAACAATTAAAACACATTACTTACAACAAAGTTAAAATTAAGTTAAAAGATTAAAAAGTTAAAAACAACAGGGAGAGAGGTGGGGTATTCAAAAGAGCCAGGTAGCTGAGCTGACCACCTGGCCCACACCCCACACATGCCCTGCCACCCAGGTCTTCACTCCTTTCCTAAAGGGCAGCAACTCTGTCTGGAGATTCAACTCAGTTGGCAGGAGGTTCCATAGGGCCGGAGCGGACACAGGAAAGGCCCTCCTTCTGGTGCTAGAGAGACGAGCCTCTCTAGCTGATGGTATGACAAGAGAGCCTCTCCGGTCTGCTCTGGTGGGACGGACAGATGTTCTCGGGGTGATGTGGTCTCTTAAGTATCCTGTCCCATTACCATGTAGGGCTTTAAAGGTAATAACCAGCATCTTGAATTGCACCCGGAGGCATACTGGGAGCCAGTGCAGCTCTTGGAGAAGTGGTGAGGCACAAGCATAAGACCCACACCTCATCACAACGCGAACAGCCGCATTCTGGACCAGTTGAAGCCTCCGAATGGTCGCCAAGGGCAGCCCCATGTAGAGCACATTTCAGTAATCAAGTCTGGAGATGACCAAAGCATATGTGATCATGAGCAAGGAGTCCCAATCTAGGAGTGGGCGTAACTGGCGGACAACACAAAGTTGAGCAAAAGCCCTCCTAACCATAACTGCCACCTGTTCTTCCAGCAAGCAGGAGTCGTGAGTCCAGAAGGACCCCCAGATTATGCACCAGGTCTGTTGGGGGCAAGACTGCCCCATCCAGAACCAAAGCTGATAGCTCCCAAGATAGCACAGGGCCCCTGACCCACAACCACTCAGTCTTGTCAGGATTCAGCTGTAGCCCGTTCTCCCCCATCCAGACCCTCACAGCCTCCAGGCACCTGGAAAGGACCTCCACTGCATCACTAGGGTCCCCACGGGTCGAGATATACATCTGGGTATCATCTGTATATTGATGATACCTGTGGCAACGGATGATCTCACGCAGCGGTTTCATGTAGATGATGATGCCTCAAGTTCAGTCTCTCTCATGCTCTTCCCCCACCCCTGCCAAAATATGATGCTGGAAATAGTATGTACACACTTAAGCAACTGCATGTTGGTTCTAAATCTCACTTGCCATTTTCTTTTTCTTCCTCCCAGTTTTCTCTTCCCAAATGCACCCAATCACACATGTAAATAAACTTTCTTTCCTACAGATATCAGTGCTAAAAGGCTAGCCTCTGCACCTTTAAGAAACTGAAAATTTCTACCATCTTGAAGTTAAATTTATTCAGAGATGAGCATTGTCAGAGGCTTGGACATGTGGATGAATTTGTCAGTAGCTCATTCTTTTTTTAGGTTGGGCTTCCTTGATAATACCGCCACAGAGCTGTATATTTTGTTGGCAACACCTTGGCTGTTCTTATTACCCTAGCATTGAAATCCACGCTGTGAAGTGAATTTGTTCTGACCATAGTGAGAATGATTAATCAAGTGATCCTGCAAATCATAGATCTAACACAGCACCATCTTCAGTTGTGGAAAAAGTTTTGACTCCTAGCGTTTGGAGAATTGGGTTACTGTAAATGTAAGAATCTGTGGCACAGGAGCTTTTGAGAAGTCATCTAAAAGTTTTTCAGAACATTTGCACTCCCAGTGGTTATAATCTGATGTACAGCCCCCTTCCCATGTACAATCCAAACAGAATGCTTTTCATTTTCAGTGTTTGCTGTGATAATTTAATTAGAATTTCCTCATGATTCTTTTCACATTCTTTTCTCCTCTGGAAGTGGTGAATGTTAAAAAGAATCCTAGAAGACTTCATAGGATGATAAGGTGATGGCAAGGCATTGTATGGTTGATGGTAGATCAGAAATAAACTGCAGATAATTTAAAAAAACACACACACTGCAAATACTTGAAAGAGGCTGATGGAAAATGTATGTGGTTTTGCTGAAATTGTGACCTGATGATTGCAGTGGAACATCTTAAATCATGTTGTTTTGAGTTACTTTGCTATTACTGGAAGTTCTAATATTCTTGTTCTTGTGTCCAGTTTGCCACATTTGAAGATTTAAAGATCAGGAACTACATGATGTACAGCTAAGCACACATATTTTCTGTTGGAAAGGTTTTTATTTTGAATACTTAAGTAGGAGTTATTTATTCTAAATCAATTCCAGTTGCATCATTTTAAATAGTTTTGGCAGGTGTGATAACCTATGTCAAAGTAAATTGTGTGTCTGGGGTTTTGTCAAGTTTTTGATACCCAGATAATTGGTTTGGACTTTAGGATACCCTGTAGTCTGAAATTGTAACTAGCCATCTCTCTCTATCTCTCTGTGTGTGTTTGTGTGTTTTTTGTATTTTAATTATATTATAAAAAAACCAAAGGAATTGAGGAAAAATTGGAGCAGTGAATTTGCCAATTTCATGCCACAGGACCATGGTGTAGCAGCTATGGTGCTGGCAGTGGTGGCTGGGTATCTCCTGGCAGGCATCTACGTGGGGTGCTAGCTGAGCTCCTACCTGTGCTACTTGTACCTCACTGGCTCCTTCAGCTGTAACAGCGATCTAGCACTATGCCACTTCAGAAAGATATTTAAAATATTGCACTCAATCTGGGAGTACTGAAATGCGAAATCACATTTAAATGCAGTAATTTAAAACACTATGTAGACCCCTGGACGAATATAGAACTGAAATTTGTCCTAGGAATGTGCACGCGCGCACGCATGCACATGCGGACCATGTGATACTGAAACTACTTTAAAAAAGAACAACAAACAAACGAGCTAGTTCCTGATTTATTTCAAGTGTAGCTACACCTTAAATAGTTTTCTTCACAACATATTTGCATATTATAAGAAGAGAGCTACTTAGGACCTACAGAGTAACTATAATTAGTTGAGTTTTTAATGGTGTGTGTCCTTTATCAATGGAAATCAGATACTGTACTGGATTTCATTTACAGAGTAGAACCAAATAAATGACTTCGTCACATTATCTTGTCTTAATTTTGTCCATATTGGGAATCTACAAGATTTCAGTATTTTTGAACCACAATCTTGCATACCCTGGTAATGGCTACCTTGTGTTACAGGCTAATCTTTCTCTCACTAGGTCAGGCAAATGGAACTGCATAATGAACTCCTCAAAAGGTGCCTTCATTTTGACAATTTCACGTCTGGTCTAGAAATGGGAGAAAGAAAGAAAATCTACCTGAGGGTGGTGGTGGTGTTAAGCAAAGGGGCAAATAAAAATATTAGTAAAGGTAAAGGTTTCTCTTGCTTGAAAGCCAGTCGTATCCGAGTCTAGGGTTCAGTGCTCATCTCTGTTTCAAAGCCGAAGAACCAGCACTGTCTGCTTCTGCAGACATTTTCTGTAGTCATGTGGCAAGCATGGCTAGACACGGAACGCTGTTACCTTCCCACCAAAGTGGTTCCTATTTATCTACTTGCAATTTCTTACTTTCAAACTGCTAGGTTGGTAGAAGCTGGAACAAAGACAAGAGCTCATTCCATTCTGCAGTACTCGGAAATCGAACTGCTGACCTTTCGCCTCCCAGTCAGTGTCTTAGCCACTTGAGCCAGTGCAGTGTTAAATGTTGTAGTGGGTAGAATGCATTCGATCTGAAAGGAAAGTTAATTTTCTTCATGCCCACCTTGTGAGTTGCTTGCAGTCACCTGCTTTGCTACTTTTAAAAGCAGGGTGGTTAGATTTGGTCCGAGTCAGCTGAATTTTTCTTATGTTTTGTACATCAGATATGGGAAATATGTGGCCCTGCAAATTTTATTGGGTGTACTCCCATTAACACCATTCACAGTATTGGCTAGGACTAGTACCAGTTGCTGGCAGACAACATCACAAGGGCTACAAATTCGGTATCTGTGAGGCTGATAATCTGTTACCATAAAAAAAGCCACAATGTAGGCAATCTGATCTCATAAGGTTTTTTCTATTGTTACTTTATTTCTCTATCACCGTTCATATTCTTTTCATTGGTGAGCAGAGTAAGAATTAGCATTGCATCATGTACAAAATGAAGAAAGTGGCTTCATTTTGGCAGTCCAGAGTTTGATCGCTACATGAAAGAAGGAGCTGTACAAAACTAAGACATATCTATAAGCAGGACTTCTGAAGTAGTATCCACTGTATGTTTTTGTTGCTTTAATCCCATGTTGTTATTGCAAAGCACATGGCTTGGACTCTTCAGCACATGCCTTAAGAAAATGTTAGATTTTACATCTGTCTGGATGGCAAGGAAATGAATACTTATGTTAATGATCTGTTATTGTCAAGAATCCTCTTTCTGTTTTACTGCCAAAAATAGGAATGTTTTTGCTTTTTACAGATATATCTGTGGTTGTGCATCCTGTGTGTTTGTTACCTCCTAAAAGTTTAGTTCAAATAGTTTGAATTGTGGGTAGTGAGAAGTTGGTTGGTATGACAATATAATGTTTGGAATTTGTTTTAAATTAGATTCAGGCTCCTGGGGGTAGGTTAATATTTAAGCAGTTAATATTTTGTTCTGCTGATAGAAGGATTTTGGTATGCAATTTTGCAGAGAGTTCATGGCACTTACTGTAATTGCTATAATCTAAAGATGCCTTTAAGTAGGATGGATTTTATTTAAAGCATTTCTTAAATTCTACTTTAAATCTATAATAAAAAAGAATCAGTTTAATCATGCTGTTTGGTCTTCCTAAAATCATATCTTGTTTTTTCTAAACTTGATAATAATTTACTTAATATATATTTCTCCAATTTTCTTACCTGTATTGACTCCACCTCTAACAATCCTCAAACCATTGTCATTGCCGCTATCTGAAACTGTGCACTTCCAGAGAGTAAGAGAGGGTTGAGGGCTTGACTTTGTCTTCCTAAAGTTTCAGAGGGATAGTAGGTAGGAATGCTGTTGTAAAGAGACAAATATTGCTCATGGAAACTGTTGAACACAAATCTGGAAAATTTAATTAAGGCTTCCAAGAATTTTGAGCACTATACAATGTTGAGAGAATTAAAACTTAGAGTCAAAAAGAGAGCTGATCAGATTAGTTAATTGTACACTCCCACAGGTTGCTGTTAACAGGCATGAATCTCTAGACACATAAATCCATTTTGAGAATTTAATATTTTTCTGAAGGTTATCTATTTAGACTGAGAATTAGGGAAGATAAAGGGATTAATCTAAATTTATGGAACACCATACAATTGAGGCCTCAATCCAACAGCTGTGGGATTCTATTTTCAAAGCTTCCACCAAAAACTACACTAATACATTATCTCACAATATAGAATTAGAATTTATAATCCCAATTTGAGCTATGGCACATTTTAAATTAAAACTATCACAAGAGTAGTGTTTTACAGTAGGTGGGTGGAATAAAAATCTAATAAATCAGTAAGTATTTTTTTAAAATACAGAAAGAATGGGTGGGTAAAGCTAAACTCCAAGCAAAGATGGGCCACAAACAACCAAATCAAAAGCATTGTGAATGTCAAATAGGGAGGGGCAGAATATCCTGAAATGTTTCTCTGAAAAATTCAGCCTTAATGGTTTTCCTGAATTCTTAGAGAGAGGCGACTAGGTGGATGTGTGCTAGAGAGGGAGGGACATTTCAGGTTGTAGGGGCTACTACTGAGAAGGCCCAGTTCCTTGTTGCCACCTTTTGGACTTCCATTAGAGTGGGCACTCAAGGCCCTAGTGCCTAGGAAAGGTGGGTGATTTGGGCAAGATTTAACTGGGGCAAATGGCATGCCAGGTACAGTTGTACCTCCCTTAAAGAGTATAATGTGTTCCACAGGATTGCTCTTTAAGTGGTTTTGCTCTTTAAGCGAAACACCATTGTAAGTGACCAATTGTGACTTCTGGCAGGGGGGATTGCGAATCTCAATTTATTTCTTAAGCAAGTTTTTGGTTGGTTTTATTTGTTAAGCGATGCGACCATTCAGAGAAAATTCTGTTCTTTAAGCGAGTTACTCTTTAAGCGAGGCACTCTTTATGTGAGGTTTTACTGTACTTATGTTCTTAGCTGTATAGGGCTTTGTATGTTAATGCTAAAACCTTGAATCAGGTATCAAAGCTAACAGGCAAACAATGCAGGTGGACCAGCTGTGATGGAACGTTTGGACACCCTCACCACTGACCTGTCCATCGTATTTTGTACCTGCTGCAACTTCCATACCATCTTCAAGGAATGCCCCATGTAGAAAGCACTGCAATAATCAATTCTCAGGATTACCAAAGCATAAAACACTGTTATCAGAGATCTTGTGTCAAGGTTTGGGCATATCTGGGCTATCTGCCTAAGAAGGAAAAAGTCTTAGCCACAATAGCTGTCTGTTTCTTCTAAAAGAGAGCTGCTTCAAATATCACACTGAGATTTCAAGCTTGATCCTAAATTGCTGTCTGTGTCAGAAATTATTAGCTTAAGAACTTGAAAATACCTGTCAGAAACTGGCTGAAGGAATTCCTGCAGTCTTTTGGTGGCTATCCATTAATTCAAAAAACTTCATATCTATAGCTTATTGATTTAAATAGACTTGAGTATACTGTTTATTTAATGATAAATGTGATAAATTACTGCATGATGAACCATTGTTGGTATTCACCTGCACACATTTATTTTGTTTAGATGCTGGCTGTATGCCTTTGGTTTTCTAAAACACACTGAGTGTAGCATATTTTCTTTTTTCCATTAAGATTGATTTCACACACTGAAAGATACAAACTGCAGCTGACTCTGAATTTTATCACAATCTGAATTATTCTGTTACAGTCCTACTTGAATATGTTCTCTTTCTCTGCATTGTCTTTCATGATTTTGTCTACTTGCATACAAACTGTTTAACACAAGACATGCAGACAATAGGAAAGAAGGCGGAGACTAAGCAGAGCAATGGTGCCATGGAACTGCCTCCCCTCCATCCCATAGCTTACCAGTACACTGCTCGTTTGCCTTATCACTTGCCTTTTCAGTTTTTCAGGTACTTCTGGCAGACATACCTTTTAGTTATGATAGTAAAGTAGATAAATAATTCTGCAAGTGATGCCTGATTGATTATTACTAGAACATGGAGGCACATGGGTAGTATCCATGCAGGAGAATTACATGGTTCACTGAATGCAATTTGTTCCCATGCCAGTATCTTCCACTTCCCCAAGTTTTGCCTGAACCACATCATTATTATCAGGGAGAGATTAGAAAAGATGATAGGAAAATGGCTTTTACTTGAAATGTTTCTATACTGTTTGTCAGTTAAACATTTCCATTGTACTTTATAATTGCTTATAAAACAGAATGAGGCAAAGATATTTCTTTAAAGTCTGAGAAAATAAATTATAAATTCATTTTGGTTGATACCTAGAAGAAATTAATGCATACACGAAACAAGCCTTTCTGAGGAAGGAGTTCCACAAGTAGATTGCCACAGCGGAATCTCCTCACCACCACTTTCCCCGCTACCAGCTCTCTTACTTTGAATGTGATAAGTAGATACATGGGTGAAGTCTGCTAAATTTCCAATTTATACCAGTAATTTACTTACTTAATTTATATACTGCCCCTCTAGTGCATAACCACTACCTGGAGGAGTATTATATTGTAGAATGAAATCTTCCCACTGGTAATAAAATGACCAACAAAACAGACAACACAGAAGTATTGTAAATGAAAATCAGCAAGAAATCCTGTTGGCAACAGTCATATTAAAACAGAAACGAGAGTTGACAGAAACAGCAGCATGTTTCGGAGTAGACACCCATAAGGAGAATTAGATAGTATATGTAGCATTCCTCTGGAGAGATACTCCAACAGGTAACAAGGTCCCAAACAGTGTATGGCACCAATGCCTTGAATTTGGCATGGACACCAATGCAGGCAAGCTAGAACTGGAGAGATGTACTTGAACTTCCATGCCCCCAATACCATTTTGAATTATAAGGTTATAAGGATATTATTTATATTTAAGATATGGATAATTCGTCTTTGTGAACCCCATATATAGGTGTACCTGTACCGAAGTTGTCAGAACTTTCTGAAGCTTAAAACAGAATGATAATATTAGACCACACACACACCTGTACATGTACCCACACAGTGAATATTCTCTCAATTCCTTTTAGCTGCCACTCAGTAAACTTTTACAAATGATTAGCTAGAGCTAATTTCCCCAAATACATACCTACTTTCCTCTCATCATCATTCTTAGACCTCTTCTTTACCATAAATTTTCTCTTTTAAAAAATTGTTGGTTTAAAAAAATGGATCAGCCCAAAGAATCCTGTTGTGTTAGCGATCAGGTAATGGCATTATGTCTGGTGGACATCCCACTACGGTAATGGAGTAGCCCATACAGTCAGTGACTCAACGTGAATGTTGGGTGGTGCTAAATAATCTGATACCCTAAAGGAGTCAACAGCAATGGGTGAATGAGCCCCTTTAGGTGGGTTGATGGTTCCCCTCACTGGAAACCATCATATTGGGCCCAACAGCAAAATGAGCAGAGGAGGAACCACTTCACTATGCTGATTTCCAATGGTAATGGAGGCAGAAGAGGACATGTCAGATGGACTGGCTGTGAAGACACACCTTGTTAATGTCCTAAAGGCTGCGGCAGTCCATTGCAGTCATGGTGTTAAATCTTCCATGTCTCATTTCATCATGGAGATGGCTCCATGATCAAAGTGTGGATCATGGCAAGCTGGGATCCACCTTAAACAAATTCATGCTGACGATGAGTGGCATGTAGTCCCCAGTTGCCAAGAGATGGCATCTTATTTCTGATTGCACCTTATTTCTCAACATCCTCTGAATGGGTATGTGCCTCAAGTTTGCCGGTTCACATCCAAGAAAAACTTTATGGCAAGAACAAACATTCTTGAGGATATGCAAGAGCAAAACCACATTGGAAGATGGAAGAAGGAGCTTACTAGACAAAGAATAACATTAAAGGAGGATAATAACTGAGGAACTTGACCTTCCCTATATCACTTGAATGACCCCGAATAGGCTTTTCAGTGTTTCCCAACCTTTGGTTTTTGGACTTCAGTTCCCAGAAGTCTAAGTAAATTCCTCAAAGCACTGATCAGCCAATGTACTGACTTTGGCTTCTGAGAATTGAAGTCCCCCTGTGGGGCCTGGGCCCCACATCAGAAAACACTGGTCTAATTGTAAAGCCAACACGGTGAAGTAGGGGCTACTGGCAGATAACAACGTGCTTTGTGAATGTGGAGAGATAAGGAATCCAGCTCATATAACTGATCTGCTGACTACTACCAGAAGCATGTACTGAAAAGGATTTTATTTTGGCCAATTTTGGCAAAGCCAAGAAGGTGGTTTCGTTTTGGCCGTCCAAAGTTTGAACTGGACATGAAAGAAGAAGTGTTAGTTTACTGTTGGATTTGCCTCAAATGCTGTAGGATTTATACTTTACCAGTTGTAAGTTGCTGCAAGCTTTCTTTTGAGAGATGAAGCAGTAATTTACCACACTCGGCCTAGCATGTTTGGAAGGGACAGCGTGGAGAGCTTGAGAGCCTATTGTGATATTGCCCTGTAAATGTACAAAAGTTAGTTACGTACAAATCTCTTCAGTTGTCTGTCTCTCTACTTGTACATACCTGAGCTAGTAATTTGTGGCATTCTGTGGCTATGCCTGGGAAAGGCAAAAATAATTATGTTGTGGTGTGTGCATGCTTCCTTAATGGGTCTTGCTCCTCACAAGCCTCTGTCCTAGACATTTATAGCTGCACTTCTGAAATGCAAAACCATTCAGTGGTTCTTTGTTTAATGCAGGGTAGCACTACCGCTTCAGTGTAAGAGCAGAGTGGTAAAAAAGTGTTAATTAACTGTAGTGGTATCTATCACAAACTATACAGAGGGAAGGCCAGTGCTGTTGCAAAGAAGGAGAAAATGCCATGAAATGAGGAAGAAAATCACTTTTGAACAAGTCAAGCTTCACCAAGTATTGATTTCATGACTATAGATACAAAGATGGGTACTAAGCACCATAAAAAGAGCTTCAGTAAAGAAGAGTTTCCATGTTTATATTTTTCATTTATTCCACTACAAATTTTTGGTGGAGAGTGCAGAAAGAGCAGTACTTTTATTATGTTAAATAGATTTGATAAAAGTATATGTACATCTTTTGGGCAAAATCAGAGAAACTGTCTAGAGTCAAAATCATAAACTTTATTTCATCATATGAGCTTTGAATACTTAGTTTCATGACGCTGAAGTTTCCTCAATCTGAGCATCTTCTAAAAAGACTGGTAGAACACTGCAGAGTGTTTGAACTTCCTTTTTCTTCCAAAGATTTGCCAGCATGTTTGCTTTCTTTTTTTCTTCCTGCCCTGTAATATGTTTAAAGTCTGACAAGCTTGTATTTAGGCTTTTTACTTAGTAAGGCTCAAAAACATGTGTGGTAAGCTTGCCAAATATTGCTTCAGTGGGGAGCAACAGAGTTGACCCCGTGTGTGAGTGTGTATTGGCTGTAGAATTCCTGGGAGATCCTTATTTATGCAACTTTATAATTTTTTTGAACTTTTTCCTGTGACATTTGTGTTGGATGCACAGTGTTTTACAAAAGAAGTCATGTGAGTACCCAGCATGTTTGGGACAAATGCTGATTAACTTGTGAACTGCCCAGAGAATGTACTATGCACTATGGGGGTATATAAGTGTGATTGCTTTGCTTTGAGTAGATTTTGTTTGTTGTTTGGAATATACAGAAAAAATTCTTGGTACACTTCTGTAGATTTATGATTTGGTGAATTATCTTCAGATTGGTGTTATGGTATCAGATGCAGCACATTCTGTAATTTCCCATTCTGGGAGATCTGCCTTACTTAATATTAATTGTCAATGTAAATAATTATCAATAATAAAAAGGGCAATTCAGATAATTAAGGCAGTGATATATTTGACCTTCAAATATCTTTCTCTCTTTCATACACTCTAAGTTGTTTTCTTTACTTCCAGTGTGGAAGTGAAAGAATTAAAGAATATTTTGAGAGTCAAATGGTCATCCCTGGATTAGTTTTCATTAGCAGCAGAGTTTCATTGGATAACAACGTGTATATTGAGGTTATCAAACTCAAGACTTCTGTTGCCCACCATGTTCTTCTCTCTGGATAAACTCCATTCAACAGCACAAGTGGTTGTAGGAACAAATTTGAAAAAAGCAAACTCTTAAGTGAGCCACATTTAAACAGAAGGATCTATAAATCAGGTAAATCTCACAGAACCGGAAATTAAGAAATCTGAAAATCCCATCTTTGCTTAGCATTTTTTGGCAATGAAGTGCAATAGAGATAATTTTTCTGGTTTCATCAAGAAGCTTTGTCTGTAGGCATAGTTTAGGATGTCTGATTCCATGATGAATTATTCTATATTGTATGATTTGGCAGTCTGGCCAGGTTATCCTGCTGTGGTAATAGAGCAGACCATACTGCCAGTGTTAGTTAACTAACCTGACAACCCTGAGAACTAACAGCCTTGGGTGCCGAAGTCCACAGGGAAGGGTGATAGTTTCCAAATGGATTAAATATCACTTGAACCCATCTTGATGGAGGGCAGCAGCTTCATCAATAATGGCCTGGATCAGATGAGGACTTTGAGTGCCAAAAGTGACTCATGGAACTGGATCAGTGGTATGGGGGTTATGGTGCAATGCGGAAGGCAGATGAAAGGCCACTGCATTCTCAAAACAGTCTTCATGGCTGATCACCATGAGGATTGCCAATATTCTGATTTGGACGCAACAGAAGTATGATTTGGCAAAGATGGTTTTCCCAAGGAATTACAAAAGACTTCAGATACAGCCCCAGTTTATTGTACATGTGATGTCATATGGCACACCACATGTGGGAATTTCCCAGGCCTGGGGTGTTGTATTGTTGTCCTCTGAGCCCACCAGCACCTTTGCCACTATCACCCCAACAATAGCAGATGAAGATTATACACCTCCCCACCCCCTGAAGAATCATTCTCCTGCAATTTTGCTAAGAGTGGTATTGTTTTGAGAAGAAAAGTGTATCCCTGCTATGTTTCTTAGCAGAATCTTTAGGATTGGGGATGCAGTGAGACCTCAGAGGTATTCAGGGTATTTTTTTTTGTCTATTTTGAGCTATGTTGTATTTGAATACGAATAATGAGATACTGTAGATGAACATAACAAGAAATCTACAAAATGAATTGATTTTTACATTTCTATGCAAATGATTCATTAGTTTTCACTATAAAGGTAAAGGGAATCATGTGCTTAAGTGGTAATCACATATGTATGTAAAACTATTTTTGGTGGTTCAAGTTAGTATTCAGAATAAGAAATAAATTCAGTCTCCTCTGGAAGTTGAGCAAAGCAGGAAGTTCATTCTTTCTTGTATAAACACTTCTAGTAATAATAAACCTCTAAAATGATCAAGGTCTGTCTCTCGTTTTGTCTACATTTTTAATGTATTTCTGTCTTTCTTAGCAAGCCAAAATGCTAAGTTCTGTGTTAGCAGTCTGGCTTCTGTAGTAACCAGAGAGTATATTTGAGAGCATTCACATTTTAAATTCCATGTGCATACAGCAGAAAAAAATTTGGATTATTTCTCAAGTTTCCATGTGCCAAATTTGCTGATTAGGCTTTTTGTGTAGAAAAATAAATATATGAAATGGATTTGTGGGAGATGTAGTCTTTAAAGTGTTCCTGAATTCCTTTGTTAACTGTAGTAATAATACCACTTACTCATATTTCAGCATTTCCTTGGTAATATAACACACTATCTTGGTTTGGCATGAATGTCTTGGTTAAGTATTGCAGGCTTGCACATTCTTGTTGGTTACATTATAATCTTTACCTATCATTGGAAAGTATGTCCTGTTAAGTGCTCATTATGGACAGCTTGATTAAAAACCTGTATGTTTAGTGAATAAACATGTCAGTGTTTATCCTTTACACTAGCTAGAAAACTGAAATCTCTTCTGTACATGTTTGATGTTTTGGGAAGGCTAATAGGCACCATATGCATTCGCCATCAAGAAAATGAATCTCTGTATTCACAATAATTTATACAAGTAAGCATACTGCATATATGAGTTTTCAACTCTGAGAAATGTGGAAATTCATCTGTGGGAGATTAGGTGGTAGGAGGTACAAAAGCGGGCTGTTCTGACATGCATCACTGAAACTTGGCTAGCACCGGAAGATGGGGTTCCTCTGTCAGTATTGTTTCCAGCCAGGTTTGGTATTTAGCACCTGCCTAGAGTGGTGGGAAGGGCGGTGGCATCACCATTGTAGCCAGGGAGTCACTGGGAGGCGTCAGAGCCACTGCTCCCCAAGTTCCGGACTGTGAGGCCCTGTTTCTGTGCATGGGCCCTAAAGGTTAGTTGGGAATCTTGCTCCTGTACCTGCCTCCCTGCAAGGTAGCAGATTCCCTGCCTGAGCTCCTTGAGGCCATCACTATGTTGGCGTTGGAGTTCCCCAGACTTATGGTTCTGGGGGACTTCAATTTGCCTTCATTGGGGGCTGGCTCTGGGGTGGCTCGGGAGTTCTTGGCTTCCATGGCAGCTGTGGGCCTGACTCAGGTAATTCAGGACCCAACTAGAGCAGTGGCCACACCCCAGATTTAGTTTTCTTGCCGGAGCGGTGGCAAAATGATCTGAATTTACAGAAATTAGACATTACTCCTGTGCCATGGTCGGATCACTATCTGGTGACTCTGGACTTTCTGGGGATGAGGCTTCACTGTAGGAAGGTAGGGCCTATTCAATTGGTCAACTCCCGGCGACTGATGGATCCAGATGGATTCTGGAAGGAACTGGGTTTTTTTCCTCTGGATGAGCAAAACGATTCGCCTGAGACGCTTGTTGACCTTTGGTTGCCAATGTGCCTCCAAGTGCAATTCAAGGTGCTGGTCATTACCTTTAAAACCCTATATGGTAGTGGGCCAGGATACTTAAGAGACTGCATCTCCCTAAGGACATTTGTCCATTCCACCAGAGCGGACTGGAGAGGCTCTCTGGTTGTACCATCGGCTAGAGAGGTGCATCTCTCTAGCACTAGAAGAAGGGCCTTCTTTGTGTCTGCTCTGGACCTATGGAACCTCCTGCCAAGTGAGTTGTCTCTCCAGACTGAGCTGCTGCCTTTTAGGAAGGGGGTTAAGACCTGACTGGTGGGGCATGTTTGGGGTATGGGCCAGACAGTTGCCTCTTTTTGTTGGTTCATCTAACCCCTCCCTCTCTCTGTGTGGCTTGTTTAATCTCTTTTAATTTTTGTAACTTTTTAATCCTGTTTAATCCTATTTTTATACCATGTTTTTACTGTGTTTTAAGTGTTTTTAAAGTTTGTTAGCTGCCCTAGGTCTTTGTGAGGAGGGCAGCATAAAAGTTTGATTAAATAAATAAACAAATAAATAAATAGTACAGAGACCTTTAAAAATAAGAGAGACAGGATACCAGGAGCTCAGAAAGAGAACCATGAGGCATTTATTTTGTGGCTACATGAGGTCGTATTAACATATTGTTTTAATCTGACATGAAAAAAAAAATCACATTCATTGTCAAGTACAGTAATACCTCGCATAACGCATTTAATTCGTTATGCAAGGTTGCTCGCTATGCGAAACAAACAAAATTCCTATGGAAAAACTCACATAACGAGCGTTTCTATGAGAAAAACTCGCATAGCGAATTTTTTCGCTATGTGAGTTTTTCCCATAGAAACACTCATTATGCAAGTTTTTCCATAGGGAAAGTCCGACTCGCATAGTGAAAATTTTCGTTATGCGAGTCAGACCACTTAGCAAAAAACTTGCTCGTTATGTGAGTTTTTCACTAAGCAAAACGCTCATTATGCGAGGTTTGAATGTAGTAATCTATGGAAGAGGTCCCGAATTTGAAACATTGGATTTAACATAGCTTATTCTTACTATTATGAATAATTATAATGACTCAAGTGGTTAGGATGCTGAACTTGATGACTAGAATGTCAGAGTTCGATTCCAGAGTACTGCATGACTGAGTGAGCTCCTGTCTCCGTCCCAGCTCCTGCCAACCTAGCAGTTCAAAAGCAAGAAATTGCAAGTAGATAAATAAGGACCACTTCGGTAGGAAGGTAAACAGCATTCTGTGCACTCTGATGTCTAGGCATGCCTGCCACATGTCCACTGAAACGTCTGCAGATACAGACAGCACTGGCTCTTCTGCTATAAAGAGATGAGCACTAAACCCTAGAGTCAGATACGACTGGCTTTAGAGCAAGTGCGACCTTTACCTATACAGTACATATTATATAATATAAAACCTTTTTTATCAGACTTCTGTGGAAATTACATGTTCATCAATAGGTTGTGATGTAGTGGAATATCTGTAGTGACTGGTATGGGTCAGTGAAGTCTTGGGGAAAATGCCAGGATTAGGGTGTGAAAAATCTGTCGGTCTTAATCAGAATTGGGCTGGAATTTTTGTCTCATTGCACTTCTGTATCCGATTTCAAGGATTCCACACACCCCTTCCCATGGAAATTTGTACATATTTTGAATGCATTTCCCCAATATTTGAGTGAATTATTCAGCACCAAGATGGTTTTCTGTGCATTTGTTTGTTCTTGATGTGTTGCAAGTCTGTGAAATGTATAGATTTCTAAGCTAAGAGGTCCTTCTTCTTATTGTCACGTCTTGGGATGTCATCACACAATGTGTAAGATATTTTCATAGGGAAAGAAAAACTTTGCTACTTTCTTTTTCATCTGTAACCAGGATTCTTCCCTTATCTTTTTGATTCCCTCTTTCTGTCACATTATCTCATCCTAAATAGTTGAGCTTTTTGCTAAACCCAGGTCTGTGACATAATCTATTTCATCCTTGCCATAATTTCAGTGTGTCTGCATGGATTGGGGGAGAGAGTAAGAATGATAAGGATTCGCTAGAGAATGTTCCAGTAATCAGTACCATTTTTGTTAGTAGTAATGAAACTACTCATAAGACTGCACTCATAAGATGCTCAACTGTCACCCAATTCATAAAAGTCTGAGCCTGAGTGTAATTGCGCAAAGTTAGCATGTATGCTCAACTAAAGCACTTTTTCATGATAATTTTCCAAATTTACAGTTGGACTGGGTTGAATGTAGAATGAGTGTGTGGTTACTGTTTGCAAATGTTACTGTACATGCGGATAGTCACCACTCACCCATCCAGTAGCCATTCTGATTTCTGTAGTTTATACATTTACTTTTCCAAACTCTAACCAGGTGTGTAATGCTAAAAATTAGGCCACTCATGTAAATCAAGTAATTTCAGAGGGCAGCAGTGACATGAAATTAAGTTCCAAAATAAGAAGTGTCTTAAAGTCTCTGAAGACATTTTACTCAAGCAAAATTAACACAACAAAAGATCTGAACATCAGTCTGCAGCAGTATAGTGGTACCTGGCTTTATGAATGCTTCGGTTAACATAAATTTCACTACAGATGAAAATCCATTGAAAATAATGACTCATGACTTTTTTTCTGGAATAGATTTTCAATACATTCTTATGGAAAACCGTGTTTCGCTTTACAATTTTTGGTTTTCAATGCATTCCTATGGGAAATTTGCTTTACAGATTTTTTTGTAATACGAAATGTCCCAGGAAATGCATTAATTTTGTAATTAATTTTGTAATTAATTAATTTTACAATTGTAAAAGTGAAAACAACATGTATTAAAATTAATTGCTTGTAGCAATAGAGATAAACATGAAACAAAGGCCTGGAAATTTCAAATTAAGGAACAGCACTGTGAAGATGATCACTCAAGAGAGAACAAATTATTTTGGGGTGTCTATTGGATAAATATTGATCAGACTGAGTGTGTTGGTATAGAACAAGTAAATCAAGATTCTGGGAGAACCATGCCTCTACATAAACAAAGTGGATTCTAGCACGTATCGCCCATTTGCTTGTGCTTGGCTGCCCATCAGCACAAAGTAACTAGCACTTTGAATTGGGCCTGCAAATTGAGTGGTACCTTTGGAGCAGGGGTTCTCAATGTTTTCTTGCTGCGGCCACACCCCCTCAGACAGCTGATCAGTTTGGACATGTGGTGTGTCCCCCCCACCCCCAGTAAACGCTGCCATTAAACACCTCTGTGGCTGTCGTAAATGCGTTTACAGCAGCCATGGACCCATTTTCAACTCTTTTTGCTGCCTCTAGTAGCAGCAGGAGTGAGGGCAGTGGGCCACATGAAATGGCAGTGCGGGCCAGATCCAGTCTGTGGGCTGTAGGTTACGAACCCCTGCTTGGGAGCATGAAGCATTAAATTTACTGTTCATTTGATATCAGACATAATGAGTTAATATGCAGGGGAATTCCTGATTTTGTTGTAAGAGAGGAAATGAATGACTCATTCAGATTTTTAAGCTTCATCCTAATGAAACTAGAAACTATTCCCTCTTTGACCAAGAGATTGGAGATTTCATGGGCAGAAAGGTTCTCCATAAAGATCTTTGTTGAGGATATTTATCTGTAATTTTTTTTCTTCCAACAAATTGCCCAAAGCACTGAGCAAAAGCAGTAAGATTTTAGAAGATACAGTGTGAAATCATTATGCCACAAAATCCAAATATACAGTATCAAATGAAGCCTCGAATAAGGCAACTTTCTCTGAATCACCCCCCTATACAGTATCAAATCAAATATACAGTATCCAAATATACAAATATAAAATAAATCCTTGAATAAAGCAACGTTCTCTGAATCACACACACCCTTCCCTTGATGTGTTGAAATTCAGTTCTCAGAATTCATCAGCCAGTTGTGCATACTGGTCATTTTTAGGATTTTTAGCCATATGAGGAGAGCATCATGTTGGAAAAAGTTGAGGTGAAGCTTTAATGAGTAAAGTCTTAAGTCCAGTTAAGTCAAGTTGAGTGTCTAGATAGGAGAGGGACTTTTTAGTGATGACATTGCCTCTGTGAATGCTTCTCCCTAGATACTCTTTTCTTTCTTTCTTTCTTTCTTTTTTTCTTTCTTTCTTTCTTTCTTTCTTTCTTTCTTTCTTTCTTTCTTTCTTTCTTTCTAATAATCTTAGAATTGCAGATCTGGAAAGGACCCTTCTTTCCTTTTATCCTATGTTGTTTATTATTCCTGTTTTTGTGTGTTTTAAGTTCACCAACCAGAATTTAGATTATTGACTTATTTACGCATGTGGTCAGTGCTTATTTCTTTATCCAGCAATGCTTCTGATAAATTCAGCCTGAGGAAATAATGTGACTTGTAATGCTGTTGTCATTGTTACAAAATATCACTAGCAGAAAAGAACTTGAGTTTACAGATATTGTTTGGACATTTGCTGCTTTTATCCTCTTGGGGATCAGAAGAAAATGACACACCATTGTTGAGTTATTCATATTTATGATTAGCGCTCATCCTGATATATTAGGAAGGTAAATTCATTGAATTTGTTTTTCTACCTCCTAAGAAGTAATCAAACTCAAGAGTAAGGTTAGTCTCTAAAAAGGGTTAAATCCACATTTCTTAATCCTGATATTCCCGGTGTATGACATAACAATTGGTTAGAACTAAGAGACATTGTTTTGCAAGTCTATGTTTAACCATGTCTGAGAACTAGCCAAAATTTGAGTTCTCTGTGAATTCTGACATATAAAATGTCACTGAAGAACTAAAATATCCTGGTGAGGTGAGCCTGATGTATGGGAAAATGGAAATTTCTATGTGGAGGTGTTTTAGCCACTTGGCTTCAGCTGCAAAATACAGTATGATGTGATACAATGAAGAGAGCTTTAATTTACTTCATTCTTATAGAACAGCATTGCAAAACAAATCAGCTAGCTATTTGCTAATTGGTAGATATTTGCCAAGTGTGCGTATAAATTAAAAACATCCCTTACAATGTGTTGTAATGAATATTGTATAAATCAACATACACTGAAAGTAAAATTTCATTTGAGCAGCTACTTTGTTTGATTGAGGAGATAAATGTTTCCTTCATAGTCAAGCTAGCTTCTTTTATATGTACAGTATGTTAATTAACCAGATAAAAATTGTTATTTCTTTAAACACAAAATTAGATTGTAATTCTCTTATTGTTGTTAGTAGTTCTCATCTTAAAAATCATGTTCCTGTAATGTGCTGATGAAAGGTTCTGTGGTGAGAATTTTTTTTTATTTCAGTGCAGTTGGGGCTTTGAAACACAGTTAGGATAATGAATGTCAGTAGTTTCCATGTACGTTAAGAAATATCTTATTGTTTGTCAACATGGTAGAAGTAAATTGGGAAGTGGTTTGGGTTGTTGGAAGTCGATTTATTGTCACATGGTCTTTGTGCTTGTGTCCTAATGGGAGAACCTTTAGCCCAAGCTGTGCAGGATATTAGTCTAGAAGAAAAGTTCTCAACCTTTATAAGCTGGGGGCTGGGTCACACCCCCTCAGACGGCTTTGGGAGCTGGATGGCCATTTTGCCCATCTTCCACCACATGGCACTTCCTGGAGTGGTGGAAGCAGTGGTGGTCACATGAAATGGTTCTGTGGGCTGCATCCAGCCCATGGAGTGCAGGTTGAGAATCTTTGGTCTAGACTAGGCCTGCATAGGATTTCAAATCACTGCATTGGAAATGATTTGGAAAGTTGGCACTCCAGGATCGGGGGAAAGGGGAATATTTTGATGATAATTTTTAAAATGTTTTGCTGAAGTGGCATAGTGCATAAGTGCATAAGTTAAGGTCCTATGGGATGGATCGGATAACAACTGCTAAAGCCTGTGCAGTTACAATGTATCTCTATGGAGCTTTAACGTTATCTGATCCATCCCATAGGATTTTAACATGCATTGGATAACACTAAAAATCGGATCACACCAAGACTTGTGAAACCAAGTCTTAGCGTTATCCGAGGTTTTACTGTAGTAGTTGTAGTTGTTGTTGTTGTTGTTCGATTTTTATGCCGCCCCACTCGCTTATAGTGACTCTGAGAGGCTTACAGTGATGCAATATATAATAGTTACAGAATTAATAACACAATATCAGATAACAAAACATATCAAAAAATCCCCAGTCACAAATACAAAATGGGCGGGAGTCAAAAAGAAACACAGTACTGTATCATATAAAACATTTCAAAAATACATAGGAAGCCTAAGTCAATTCCCCAAAGCACTGATCAGCCAGTGTACTAACTTAGGTTTCTGGGAATTGAAGTCCACCAGTGTTCCATGGAACATAGGTTGGGAAATTCTGGCCTAATATCTTTCCAGAGGTAGTTTTTAGGTTATTTTCAGGGTTGTAGCAGGGAAAAAAGTTCCATCACAATGGTGTTGCACTGTAATGTAAGATTTAGGCCTAGATTTTGTTTCCAACCACAGTTTGTTCTTTTTCTGTCCTCAATCACTCTGAATTCTCCAGCAGATATCAATCATTCTGACTGAGCAACTATTGTGTAATGTCTCTGTCTTCCTTGTTTCTCACTGTTTGGTAATATTATTTACAATAAAATTGTAAATCAGGTACACCTGACTTTTGTACAAATCTTCATCCTGTGTGTGTTAATGAAACGTATGTTTTTGTTTGCTATTGAAACTACAGCAACTGTGTGAAGTCCCAACTGTCTCTAGCTAAGGGAGGATGAGGGATTTGATACTAGCAGATTCAAATACAAACTTTTCCAGTTTATTTCTCCAGGAGTAATACATTCATTGGAACATAGCCATTCATTCATCAGCTCATGTGCAATAATTTCCAGCTCAAAGCAGCAAATAAGCATTAAAATACATTTTAAAATGAGTAGTTTGAAAGAAAATACATTAAGAAATGTGTATTCTGTGAGAAAATATTACAAAGCTCACTGCAGATGGTGATTGCTGCCATGAAATAAAAAGGCGACTGATTCTTGGGAGGCAAGCGATGAGAAACCTGGGGAACATTGTGAAAAGTAGAGACATCACATTGCAAACAAAAATTCATCTAGTCAAAGCAATGGTATTCCTGTAGGCAATATATGGTTGTGAGAGCTGGACCGTTAGGAAAGCTGAGCACAGAAGAATAGATGCCTTTGAGATGTGGTGTTGGAGGAGAGTTTTGAGAGTCCCTTGGACAGTGAGGAGAACAAATAGGTCAATCTTAGAAGAAATCAAGCCTGACTGCTCCTTAGAAGGTCAAATAATAAAGATGAAGCTAAAGTACTTTGGACATCAAATGAGAAGAGAGGATTCACTTGAGAAAACCTTGATGCTGGGAAAGGTGGAGGGCAAAAGAAGAAGGGGGCGGCCAAAAATGAGATGGCTAGATGGTATTGTAGAGACAATGGGCACAGAGTTGAGCAAGTTGAGGAGGATGGTGGAGGACAGAAGTGCCTGGTGGACAGTGGTCCATGGGGTCGCAAAGGGTCAGAATTGACTGTGCGACTGAACAACAACAAAATAGTTCTTAAAAATTTATATGACTGCTGAAATGGGTTGAAAGAGACCTGGGAATTTAAAACATGCGAAAGTGTTCCAGTCTGGAAACAAATGGATTTGGTTTGGTCACCTGAAGGAACCAAACAGTTTTTGCTTTTTCCTTTTTGTCTTTGTTTTACATTTGCTGTTTAATTCAGGTCTTTCTTTCAAGTGCTGTGGGTTTAATACCTTGGGATGCTGACATGTAAAAATGGCAGTTGGATTACATCAGTGATATAAGCAGAAAGCAGGGAGTGCTGTGGCATGATGCAGCCCTGGGAGACTAAGTTCCTGTTGCCCCTGAGGAAATTTTCCACAATCAGTGCTGAATCTTGAAAACCTAATACTATACCAGATGCCGTCAGATAGAGGGAGCTTTCTGAACTTGGTGCCTTTCCTAAGAGTATCTTAAATTAGCACAGTATGTAATTCATTATGCACAGAATGAACATTCAGTTTAGCTTCTAACTGCTTTGCCCATTGTTTATTTGCCATCCATTTTAGGCAGAAACTCTTCCTCTGTGTATTTCTCCATGAGTTAGGATAATTTAATTTGCTTAATGTGGAAATCTGCTCCTTTTTCCTAGAAGGCTCCTTATGTTTGTTGACATGATAACAAATTGTTTTGACTTCATAATCAAGGATTTTTTTTTAAAAAAAAACCAAAATCGTGCTCCCATGATAGCTAAAGATATTAAAGTTATTATTTGGCACTAACAAAATGTTCCCATCCCTATAATTCCTTGTAAACCATATTTCTACGTTTGTTAATATTGAGGTCGAGGCTGTAATTGAGAGCTTGATCCTGGTTTAGCAAAGGAAAAATCCAGGCCCAAGAAGAGGGTTGTTGGTATCATTATATTGTTTATTCACTAGAGAACTGGGATCAGGAGTTCTTCACAAATTTCCTGAATGATGTATCCTATAAGCATTCAGTAGCCAGTGCTAATATCAGTGAGAGCAACTCACATTTAACTACCTTAATGGGTGAAATATTTTCAGGGAACCTACTTGCATTAATTTAACTACAGTAGGAGCTAAGAACACAGAACTATGCTAGGTGCTAATCCACCTATGCCTCTGTAGTAGTAGCTGCTTGTGTCTCTGCATTTGAGATAATGTGTCTGATGTTTCTGTCTGTACACTGTCTCACTGCACATGCCACACTGTCACTCTTACAAACCATGTTCCTTTTACCCTCTTTCTTAAATATCCTTTTCTCCCTTTCTGGGTGTAAAGGTAGACTGCCCCCCCCAATGGGGGGGGACCTCTTTCCACCTACTTTGGTGCCTGCCTCAACCTCTGCCAGTGCATTCCTTGGGCTGGAAAGATACCCCTTCTCTCCATTTCTTTCCTTGCCTCAAGGGATGGGACCAGGAGCAGGAGACAAAAGCTCAGGTAAGGGGGAAACTCCCCACCAAGGTCTGTCCTTTCCAGGTAGCTGGGACTAGTTTGTAAAAATGACACCACCGATGTTATTGAGCAGTGGGAGCAGGCGTCTGAATTTAGTTTCTCCAAAACTCTAAAATATCCTGGGGAGAACATTAACAGGCTTTTAAAAACTATTGAAAACTAAACAAAATAGGATGGAAAAAACACTAGGCTTGGCACACCGTGTAAACCAGGGGATTTCAACCTTTTCAGGCCAAGGGCTGGGTCATGCTCCATCAGACAGCTTCAGGAGCTGGATGGACATTTTACCCTGCCTTCCACAAATCACACTTCCAGGTGTGGTAGACCACATGAAATGGTGTTGTGGGCCACATCTGGCCCCCAGGCTGTAGGTTGAGAACCTCTGGTGCAGTCACATTCAAAACAAACATAAAAGTCTAAACCCTCACCTATGTACAACAAGGAAAGGCACAAGGGGGTGGGGAAAATAAAAAGTCAAATTACAAGCCTATAGAAAAGATGGAGCACCCTAAAAGTGCAAAAGATTCTGCCTGAACCTGGACAGAGCAGAAGATTGGAACAAGACATGGCTGCTGGTCAGAAGAGCAAACCTGAACTTTCCCTTGCTCAGCTACTGCTGTATGGACATGGCACATGGAGAAGCCCTTTGTGCAGTTCAAGATGGCATGTAACTGTCTTGCCAGTGAAACAGCATCCAAGCCGAGGCCTTGACTTGTTACATTGTAGTACAGTTATAGCCACCAGCTGGGTGCCTAAGATCTTGATGGCTAATCATTTTATTTTATTTATATATATATATATATATATATATATATATATATATATATATATATATATATATATTGGGGGGGGGGCTTACTTGTTGATCTTCCTAGCAACTTAGCCCACCACAGGTGTTTGGGATTAAATATTTCCTCAGCTGTCCATAATTGCAGCGGAGGCTTGGTCAGTTTAGACTGATAGATAAAACAGGTAGTCATGTCTCACACAGTTGCACTTATTGCATTCAAGGTCATGCTAAAGCTATGGCTCCCAAGGTGGGTCATGTGCCCCACACAGGGGAAGTTTGATTTTTAAGAAGAGGGGCAATTTGAGAATGAGTTATTAACAGTTGATGGCCTTTTAGGCTTCTTCTATGTGATTAGGAGTTCACTTTTTGAATAATAAGAATTATATGTCACAGGAGGGGGTCATCAGGATTTTAGGGATGCTTCGGTGGGGCACGGCAAAAAAAAAAAAAGGTTTGGGAACTACTGCTCTAAGCATATCATCAACCAGAAAGGAGGGAAGGACTCTTTTGTCACACCCAGTTTGTGTGGTGATAATTTGCATGTCTGATGAACTATGTTTAGAGGGTAATCAAGAACTGTGACTTGTTAGTTTGGAGAAGGAGGAACACTGTGATGTGTGACCACAGCCACCATATTTTTGATCATTTTGGCTACAATTACAGCAGCCATCCAATAAGCAAGAGGAAGCTGTAGGACTTACCAAAGTCACTGCTTCAGAATTCCAGATACAGTAATACCTCATATAACATTAGTATCGAATAACACGAAAATCGCATAACATCAAGGAATCTGGGGGGAAGAATTGCATCAGATAACATTAAGATCCTATGGGATGCTTCAGATAAAATTTTGGGACTTCTGCAGGAAGTGCTTACTTCTGAAAATGTATTGTGTAACTATATGAGAGAGTAAACAAAACAAAAAGGCAAAAAAAGAAACAAAAAATGTTGTGGCACCTTAAAGGCTAACTGCTGCATTTAAGTGTGAACTTTCTTGGACCAAATCCATTTCATCAGACATAAGAATGAGGCCCCTTTGTATCAATTTATACACATCAGGTATAGAGGCACACAATGATTAGCCAGCCTAACAGAAAAGTTATTCTGGAACTGTGTCTTATGTTTCTTCCTCCTCCTCTTGGATGCAGCCATATGCTGTCTTAAGTTTGGCTGCCATACTCACAAAAGAGGTCTTGACTTTATGGATTATTGAACAGTACTTGTTTATAAAAGACAGTGGGTTGGCTGATGTCCTAACCTTAATAGTCTGTTAAATTACTGAGAAATCGTGATTCTGCAGTGGCCTTTGTGATGCTATAAAAGGGAGACAACTTCACAATTCCGGAACTCAGAGCTGTTACTATGGAGCTTCTGTGGATGTAAATGGGCCTTTGATCTTTCCATCATTGCATCAGGGAAGACTATGGACACCATTTCCAAGAGGCTTGGTAAAAAAAAATGCTAGGTTCAAGATATTAAAAAGTTAAGGCAGCTAGAAACATTTTTGCTGAAAAAGCAGCAGCCATACGATCAGTATATTTTACTCCTGAGATAAACAAATAAATTAATGCTATGGAATGTATTATTCCCAATGCTTTAACATATTCTGGTTGTTCCTCAGAGTGTTACGAGTACTCAGGGATGGGTTTGGGAAGCTGAACTGTTTTTAAGGTTACTCAGGCAATGTTGGAAGTGCAGCAAGAAAAACAGCCCTTGCGGTTGAGGATGATAGCATACCATCTGAAATTAACCTCATCTGTTTCACTTTCTGATTTTAAGTAGCAGTTTGTAGCACAATGAACACTTCTGTGCCAGTACTCATTGAATTTCCATTCTTTGTCTGCAGTTTTGATATTTGAGGTTTAAAAGAAGGTACAAGCCAGCTACTACTATAGAATGATAGGGATGCTTAAACAGACTTAAATAAATATGAGTTAAGACTAATCTTGTCTCTTGTAATCAAAACCAGAATTGCTTGCCACTAGTGGTCAGTAAAGATCCTCTGCCTCCTTTCCCTCTAGGCCAAGTATTACAGAGTTAGTACTATGTCACTGCCACTGTTCATTGTAAAAACATAAATGTCTAAGTTGTCATGCTGGTAATATTATCTTGGTAGTTAACACTTTTGCCTGCCACCCCCATCTTACATTTCTTCTTACAAAATTAGAACTATGCATTAAAAAAGAAAATTAAATGTGTATTTTATGTATGGTTAGTATACAAATTTCACCTGTTGGTATGTATTTGTATCGACAATTTTGAATCTGCTTCAAGTTTATCTTCTTAACATATGGACAGAGCAGAGTTCTCATATTTATATAGGACTTGTCAAAAAAATCCCCTTTGATGTTATCATTCAGTAGATCTGAAGCTGGATTAGAACAGGTGAATCACCCTGAACATTTAATGCTGTCTGCAAAAGCAAGAATGTAGCTCTGCCACTATTTCAGTATAGCCCCATTATTGTGAGTTTAGTATGTTTTGCTCATTTTGTCTTTTATTTGACAATGAGTTCAGAACAATTTGACGACAGGTCAGTGTTGTGGTAGGTTGTATTCCTATGTTTATTTTCTAACTTGTTAGGGTTGTCATCTAATACATTCTGATCAAAATTGGTAGGGACAAGAAGTCATGTCACTTCTGGTTTTAAGGGCTATTTTGGCTATTCCCAAGGATGCAGGACACTCTCAAAACAGTATTAAAATGCATTATTGTGGCTCTTGAGATTTCTAGGGACAGTGGGCATTTTAGCCGAAGGTTGTCTGTGGTGATGTGGGGTATGTGGGATCTTGGTAAACCCACTATGGGTCTTAGGGAGCTATACTTTTACTGTGATATAACATACTGATTGCATTTCTTAGCTTCATCATGTGAAAATGATTCATGCACACTATAGGATTAGTAGTACAGTACTATATTAATAACCCAAATCAGATTAAAGGTTTTCTTCTTTTGTCTGTTCAGTTCTTGCAGATACAATTCTCATAATACACTTGTTTATTTTGGCTTAAGAGAATGTTCAGATGGATTATGTTTGTTGTGAACTAGTATTAAGATTATCCTTCAGACTGCCTTCCTCAGGAACTATATCATTTTGGGCATAATGTGGTCCAGAATAAGTATCTGTGAGGGAAGTAGAAATGAGGATAGATTGAATTTAGTTAGTATTTGGTCATTATCTGTTTCTCATGTCTTAGGTTAAAAGAAATTGTTCAACCTAAATATTAAGGAAATAGTGAAAGGAAAGTTTAAAACGGGAGGAGGAGGGGGGGCACAAACATGTAATGCTGGCAGTGGATTTGGAAGAGCCTTTAGCGCAAGTAAACTGAGCTGCTTTTACTTAACTGTTGGTCTAAAGAATGCACACACTGGCAGCAGACACATATAGCTGTATCCAGAATGATTTTAAAAAATTGTGTTGGCTTTTCCTGTTGGGTCCCTGACATTCCTTCCAATTTAGTGCAATTCCTATGTCTCCTTTAAAGAGAACAGGCCATTTGGCAAGGGTTTTGAGCAAAGTACTGAAAACACATGGAGAGTATTTTGCTAAACAAATACTATTTAGTACAAAATTTTAAGACTCCGTACATCTGAAGTCACAAGGCTATGCTATCTCATTCTCTAAACATCTAACACCTTAAAAAAGTTTTAAAATTTCTGAAAATATGAGTATAAAATATCTATTGAAAGTACAAGATATTGTGCTACTAAGTAAAAATCACCTCTCTGGTTAACTGGGCTGATATGTTCTTGTTTAAAACACTCATATTTCTCCACCAGGGGGGAAACGGGAAAGAAATTACTCATGTAAGTTGGCTGTAAATATGGATGTGGGTGAACATCTTTGTTAAATCTGGATGTGCTTTGTTGCCAACAGAGTTTGTCTGCTTACATTGTGAGATAGTGAAAAACTCATCTATATGAAACTTAAAAGCAAAGATATCTGTGTTCATCCATGGGAACAAAACAAAATTCATATTACAGTATTTCTAATGCTCATATAATAGAGTGGACCATACTGCCAGTGACTCAATGCAAACTGTCAGGTGGTGGTTAACTAACCTCAAAACCCTGAGGACGAATGGATTGGGTGCCAGAGTCCACAGGGAAGGGGGATGGTCTCCAAATGGCCCCTGGTGGCTTAGTGGTTAAGATGCTGACCTGGAGATTGGAAGGTCGGGTTTCAATACCCAAGGGCTGCACTTGGGGACATGAAAGGCGCCTCATTTGGGCATCCCCTGAGCAGAGTTTCTCCAGAAAAACCCTTTCAACCCAGAGTAATCTCTGACACAAAATTATTATAGTGGATTAAATCCCACTTCAATCCATCTTGATGGAGGGCATCAGCTCTATCAATCCTGGACTGGGGCTGATGAGGCCTTTGTGTGCCAAAAGGGCTCAGTACCAGAAAGTGACTCGCAGAACTAGATCAGTGGCAAGGGTGTCAGCTGTGATGCAGAAGGATGGGAGGCAAATGAATTATATTCTCACGACACTCTTCGTGGTTGATTGACATGATGGTTGCCTATATTCGGATTTGGATACAGCAGAAGAAGAATTGAGCTAATAATCTTCTTACAGAAACCTTTCTGTTTCTGCCCTAAAGATCTTTGTTTCAAGAGGTGGGTTTTTATGTGTGTGAAGATGGAGATGAACAGAAACATTCTAGTTGTTCTACTAGGATTAGAAATCATTCTTTTTCCATTACAGTTCAATCAAAACTCTTCCAGTAGATATCTGATTCCCACTTGCCCTAGCTGAAACCGCATGTGGATTTGGGTAAACATTTGCTTACAAAATGTGAGTCTGTGTACTGAAAAGTTGATTTATGATAATTTAGCTGCAGGTACAAAGAATGAAATTATGCCCTGCTCCAATTCCATGGAGAAGACAAACAGTTAGCTCTTGACATCTAGACTGACAATGGGATATCATTTTCCATCACAGCTAAAGGCAACAGTCCAGCTTAGGGCTTGCAGTCAAGCTGCCCAGGACACAAAGCTTTCTCTTTCAGCCTTATGCCATGTCTCTACATTTGCTACTTGAAGCAGTTGCTTCACTTAATTTACTAGTAAGACTGGCTTTGGTGTTCAATTTTGTAAAGGTAATATAGTGCTGTGATTTTTTGAATTCTTCAGCACAAGGAATCCACAGATGCTTTTCTTGATATAGTGAGATCCTCTGTTTTCAGCCAAAGTATTTGGGCTTTGGGTGCAATATCACTGTGCTGGTCTAGAGAAGTTTACTCTACTGAATGTGTTGTTTCAATATAAAGTTAGGCCAGGTTGGAATTTGCCTTGAACTTGGTTGCTCTCAAGATTTATGTGTTCCACGTTTTGTTCAATTGGGAATTAAAATAAGACACATGTATATTGTCATGTGCATAGCTAAGAAAGTATACAGATGTGCTTTTAATGGCTCTGTGCCCTTTTAATTTGCCTTACTTGATCTTCTGCAGTTTTAGCAGTTAATCATTTACTGTTGAATATTTTTTGCTTGTGCAAAAATGAAATGTTCCTTGGCTTTGGCTCTGTTGTTGGGGAGTGTTCCAGACAAGTTTAATTTCTCATTTCCCCCTGCTTTTGAGGAGATATTGCATACTTTGTTTTCTCTTCAAGACCTTTTATATCACATTAATTTTCAGTTCACATTATGTTGTACAACATAAGTGCTTAATAAGATAGTGGAAATAATTCTCAGAAAGTTAGAAATATGGAGGTCATAGGAGAAAGTACTGTGTATATCAAATTTATCTAAAAGCATTATAGTAAAAAATTAGAGAATTGTGCTGGATCAGACCAGAAGCCTATACAGTTCAGCCTTCTGTTTCCATAGCAGCTGATCAGTTGACTATTCTAAGTACAAAGTATTGTCTCTACTTGCATCCTCCAAAAGCTAAGACATGTAGCATATTGCCTTTAATATTATAAGTGATATCTTGGCATCCAGACTAGTAAAACTGATACTCCTAACCTCCGCAATTTATTTGCTCCTCTTTTAAAGCTGTCCATTTTGGAAGCCATCACCAGAGTATTAAGCAGTGAATTTTATATTTAAGTATGTACTGTGGATTTATGGGGAAAGACAGTAAGTCTAGAAAAAATTGAAGGCAACAGGAAATTGGTTGTGAAGATACAGATATGTATACAGTAAAACCACAGATAACACTAAAACTTGGTTCCACATGTCTTAGTGTTATCCAATTTTTAATGTTATCCGATGCATGCATCAGCTAACGTTAAAATCTTATGGGATGCATTGGATAACATTAAAACTCCATAGAGATACATTATAACCGGCACAGGCTTTCTCGAACGTCATCTGATGCATCCCATAGGATTTAATGTTATGCGATGCAATCCCCCCCCCCCCCGATTGCTTAACATTATGTAGTTTTAGCGTTATCCGATACAAACATTATCCAATGTATTACTGTATTACTGTATCACCAGAGTGCTAGTAGCAGCATTTGGCTGCATTTTTCAAGGCTCTCTAGTAGATGATAAACTATGCAGCAAAAATGAGTTTAATTCTTTGTTTTTTATTGTTGAAACTTATTTCACTTCAAGAATAGGCTATTGGGTAGTATGTTCATAAAATACAGAAATACACCGGATAACGTTATGACTTGGTTCCACAAGTCATGACGTTATCCGATTTTTAGCGTTGTCCGACACATGCATCGAACAATGCTTTAAAAAAGCCCTGACGTCAGGGACAAACTGCGCGGTTTGTACCTGAAGTCAAACTGACCCTAGGATAGTGATTGCTAGCCTAGGGTCAGCTTGACTTCGGGGGCAAACCTCTTCTCGCCACCCGACACGAATCTTAGCGTTTGCTAAGGTTCGTGTCGGGTGGCGAGACAAGGCACCCACTCGTGCGCTTTGTTGTGCGCCAGCAGGTGCCTGTTTCCCACACCGCACTGGCCCCTTAGCAAGCAGGTGGCGAGAAAAGGTTCCTGATCGCACGCCACAAGGGACAAACTCCGCAGGTTGTCCCTTGTGGCGCACGAGCAGGCAACACTTCTCGTCACCCGACAAGAGTCTTAGCGGTTGCTAAGACTGGTGTCGGGTGGCGAGACAAGGCTGTTGACGAAGCCTAGCGGCGCTTGGGCTAGCTAGCCTGTGCGCTTCTAGGCTTCATCCAGCAATCGCTGCTACTGAACTAGGGTTAGGGGGAAAGGCAGGCACCTGCCTGCCTTTCGCTCAACCCTAGTTCAGTAGCAGCGATCCATTGCTGGAGTGTGTGTGTGGATTGGGTAGATGTTCTACCCAATCCACCACCACCCCACACACGATTGGCTCGGATAATGCTAAAACAATCGTTATCCGATGCAAGATTTTTCCAGAAATCTTGCATCGTTATCCGATTCTAGCGCTATCCAGTCCAATCGTTATCCGGTGTATTACTGTACAAGATTTTAAAAGTTGATTCAGATTTCCCTGTAGTTGTATTGCTAAACTCACACAGTATGATCACAATCTACTGATTGCAAAATTCAGGCTTACACTAAAGAAAATAGGGAAAACAAGTAGGCCAGACAGGTATGACCTAGACAACATCCATAAGGAATACACCGTGGAGGTGTGGAACAGATTTAATAGTTTAGACTTTATAGACAGAGTTCCAGAAGAATTATGGACAGAGGTGCGGGACATCATACAGGAGGCAGCAAAGAAAACCATACCAAAAGAAAAGAAGCGTAAAAAAAGCAAAGTGGTTGTCTGATGAGGCTCTTAAAATAGCAGAGGAAAGAAGGAATGCAAAAGGCAAGGGAGAAAGGAAAAATTAAATCAATTGAATACAGATTTTCAAAGCAAGGAAAGATAAGGAAAACTTATATTTCCCGCTTTCATTCATGTCATGTTCTTTGGAAGCTTGTTTAAACCAAGTAAATGGCCTTTTAGGCTTCCTCCACATGAATAGGAGTTCACTTTTTAGAATAATAAGAATTATATGTCACTTGGGGTTGGGGGTATCAGGATTTTAGAGATGCTTAGGTGGGGCATGGCAAAAAATGGTTGGGAACCACTGCTCTAAACCCTTTGAGACATTTTTGATGATCCCATTCTCTAGGCTTTATGTTGGGGTGTTTGGTGGGTGGTAAGTGGAGGGTCACAATAATGGAGATAACCCTCTATCTTTTTCACTGATAAAAAGATGAACTCCTGCCCTTAAAGGTTTTTTTAATATATATATATATCAGCAGTTTACCATATGGTAAAGGGGAAAGCGTGTTGGATGAGCTTAACCTCAAAGCTCTCAAGCATATGGAATTAATTTTGTTTTTGTTTTTTTCTGGAGCTTAGCCATCATCTTTAGTAGTACAGTTGTACCTCACTTAAACAGCATAATGTGTTCCATGGGATTGCTCTTTAAGTGAGTTTGCTCTTTAAGCAAAACACCATTGTAAGTGACCAATTGTGACTTCTGGCAGGGGGGATTACGAACCCCGATTTATTTGTTAAGTGAGCGTTTGGTTGTTTTTATTTGTTAAGCGAAGCAAACATTCAGAGAAAATTCTGCTCTTTAAGTGAGTTACTCTTTAAGTGAAGCGCTCTTTATACGAGGTTTGACTGTATGTGTAAAAAGTAATGTTTGAGATGTGGAAAGTCTTAGGTGCAGGTAGTTAGAGAGCCTTCCAAAAAGGGCTGAGGCTGACATATCTACTGATGGGGAAGGGCAGCTCATTGAGCTCCAGATGTTGTTGGAGGCAACTCTGATCAGTCCTAGCCAGTTTAGCCAAGGTTGAGTGATGAGAGTTGCAGTCCAACCTCTGGAGATCCACTAGATGTGCATGCATTCTCCCATAGCTAACTTTTGTGAGCTTCTTGAGAAGCAGAAATGTATTTGAGACCCATTATCTTAGAATAGTGTATAAATCTTCACTGCTAGATGCTACAAACCAGTGATGGGCAGCCAAAATTTTTACTACCACACTGTGGGCAGAGCCGATGTCATGGGTGGAGCAAACATCATGACATCATGGACAGAGCCAACGTCATGACATCATGGGCAGAGCCAATGATGTGGGCAGAGCCAAAGTTTAAAAATACATAAAAATACATTACACATAAAAATGCAAATTATATACATATAAAATACAAATTAAATGCACATAAAAACACATGCAAATGCAAATTAAAATACACATTAAATACACATAAAAACAGATAAATATACATTAAATAAAAATAAATGGACATAAAAATACATAAATACACATTAAATACAAATTAAATAGACATAAAAAACACACAAAAGCACACACTAAATACATAATCCACCCAACCACCCCAAACCCAACCACTAGTCACATATCCTGGGGAGCAGAGCAGGCAGCAACAGTGTGGCGTGGCCTGGCCCAGTGGCGCGGCCTAGCCCGGCCCGGCCTGGCCCGGCAGCATGGCCTGGGTCAGCGGCAGCGTGGCTTGGCCCTGTTTGGCAGCGTGGCCTGGGTTGGCAGCAGCGCGGCCTGGCCCAGCCCGGTGCAGTGGCGAGCGTTGGGGTCAGTCATCAGCAAGCGGCGGTGAGTCTCAGCGGCACAGCTCCTCGACTGAGGATCACCGCCTCCGCCCGCACGTCCGAGGAGGCCGCTGAGGGCCTTCCCAGCTCCCCGACTCTGCAGCCCAAAATGGCTGCTGTTGAGTGTGCATGCGTGAATCTACCAATTGACACATGCATGCTCAGTACTGGAGGTGCACATGCGTCAATTGGTAGTTTCATGCATGCACACTCATAAGCAGGCAGTTTGGGCTGCAAAGTGTGGCAGCCGGTGAGGCGACCAAACCGGTCCCCTAAAAAAATTGGTAAGCACCTCGGGTGGTCTCCTGGGAACGTTAGTAAACCCCCCCCCCGGTGACCACACAGGATTCTTACTACTGGTTCTATAGAACTGGGGCGAACCAGCCTATGCCCACAAACTTATATTACTCTTAATTAGAACAAAAACATAGCTTCATGCTTGTTTTTAAACATTTTATCTAACCCTAATGACTGTATTCAAACTTGTTTTCAAACATTGTTCCATTAAAACATTAAGTTTTAAATAGTTTCATATAACATGTAGCTTTCTTAAGCTTAAATCTGCAATCATATTCTCCCAGTGTGCCCCAGTGATTGCATTTCCCCAGGTTTGTGAAGTTGAGTTTTGATCTCAGATTTGTTTCTGTACAGTGGAAATTTTTGTTCAGTGTTCTACAAAATTGACAATTCACATATCTAAATATCTGTGCAAAAGCAGCTGTGAAAATAACTGCTCCCACCAGTCTAGTTTCCTCTTGTGCTTTGATCTTGTTGTCTCAGAAATTACTTCATTTCCTCACTGTCCAAAATAGGAGAATGCTGATAAAGTGAATGAATGTCAAAAAGTATCTTTCTAGTGTTGACAGTTTGTACTAATTGCAGATAAATTAGATTTTGTACTTGTGGCAGAAGTATTCAAATATTCTTATCCCACTGCTCACATAGTTGTGGAATGGTTCACATAGTGTACACATAATGTACGTCCACAGTTAAAAATTGCATAGAAATTACCATGTTGTTGTACCGTTCATTTTTATGTAGATTCCATCTGGAGAATGAAGCAGGGCTCATAAATATTTTCCCCAGATGTAAAAAACAAAACAAAGCAGTTTTGCAGGAGAGGAATTAGGAGAGGCTTTAAAAAAAAAGGACCAAGGGCTGTGGTGGTTTAGTTGTTTAGATGCTGAGCTTGACTAGCGGAAGGTTGGCAGTTCAGCAGGTCAAGATCTGAGTGCTGTGTGACAGAGTGAAGTCTCATCATCAGTTCCAGGTCCTGCCACATGGCCATGGAAACGTCTGCTGATGCAAACAGCGCTGGCTCTTTGTCTGTAAATGGAGCTGAGCACTGCCACCTAGAGTCAGACATGGCTAGTTTTCAAGCAAGGGAGAACTTAATGTTTATCTTAAAAGAAGAAATATACAGTACAGTACTTTAAAATGAAACTATGCACATTGACACCATTTGGTGGGGTGTCAGACACTGCGACAGTTGTGTAACAGGCATCACTTGCACAATTAAGGTTGTTCATGTGCTTATTTCAACAAAATCCTGCAGGTTGTTTTTCTAGAAAGGAAAGATATTAGTTCAAAGATGAATAACACTTGAAAGAACCCTGCCACAATTCTCCATTTACACAAAAATTGCTTTGGCTTCATAAGTCTTTGATATATGTTAGAGCCTTTGACAGTAAACTGGGATTAAAATAACACTTAAGTAGAATTTCAGGATCATTTGTATAAATTTGATCTCAAAAATTTTCAGTCGTACTTTCTCATGGTTAAGTAGACAAAACCTTGAAGTTCATAGGTATCGTAATAGTTAACACCTGTTTCAACTTCAGGGCTGTTAGTTTTGGATAGAATATTTGCAACTCCATATTGGCTGAAAAAGAGAAGTGTCTGAAATGCAGTATTGCATGGTAACTGTGGAAACCACAAGAGTAAAGCTGAAAATACAGATGGTTTGACATGTATATATATGAACAGAAATAGATACAATTTTCAACACACCTGTAGTTTATATGGAATAGACTACATTCTTTAGGTGTAGCCTGATGGTTTTACTAAATATTATAACAGAAAAATGCATCGTCTGTTGAATTTTAGAAGCTAACAGGAGGTGGTATGCTTTTAGTGTTTTTAATGATGGAAGGGAAAGGACTTGGTGTCATTAACTAGAGATCACGAATTTCTAGAATCTCATAGCATATTCTGTTCACTGTGTGGCATATTGTTGCCACACAGATCTTTTTCTCTAAAGGTATTCAGACTTCAGCCGGTGCAACAAATCCAGAAACCTTTGTGCAAAAATAAGCTGGGGTGATTTGCATGGCCTTCTAAATAAGTGCGTAGAGATCAGTGTTTCTCAACCTTAGGTTTTTTGGACTTCAATTCCCAGAAGCCTAAGTCAATTCCCCAAAGCACTGATCAGCCAATGTACTGACTTAGGCTTCTGGCCTAGAGATTGTAGAAGGCAGCCCAGCTAATGAATGATTCCTGGTTGATCTGGTTATAATAGAAACAGCTAACAGTTTACTTATTTGAATAAACAATCCAAAATAAAATGGTTAGCAATTATGAACAAGAAAAAATAGTGCTGCAACTAAAGTCTTCCTTTTGGGGATAAATTTATGGTTAACTTAACTGGCCAGAAGCAACTGGATTCAAACTAGCTTTTTGTGTTTGTTAGTATAGTAAGTATTAGACCTTCAGTGGTATATTGGGAAGCAAATGAGATACGGTATTGGATTTTCTGCTTCAGAGGACAAACCGATACTAGGGTGACTAGTGACATTGCTCTTTTTGTGGTAAAAGATGTTGGATGTAGAGATTAATTCCATTTTGACAAACAGTTCTGGAGGCATGATGCTATGAGACTATGAGTATAGCTTCATTAGTCCTGAACAAATAATGAGTTTAACAAGAAGATCTCGTTCCTGAACTCCTGAGTAAAAAGGCACCACACAATGCTGTAAATTTCTTTTATACAGACTAGCTTCTTGATTATTTCCTTCCATAGTGAGAGTGGCAGACTTTGGGTATCAGGGAGAATCTTTGAGAGTGGATGGAAAATCCCCTAGCACTCCAATGTCTTAGATTTTAACATTGGTGTCTAGAAAGCCCAAACATTTATCCAGAGCAATTCAGGTTTGCTTACTTTTCTAGGACCCAACAGTCTTAAGAACTGAAGCTGAGACAGGAACATAAAACATGTCTTTTATTTATTTGGCTCTATATTTGCAGAGAAACTGGGTGATCCTAGTTTGTCAATGAGATAATCATTAATTTCCAATAACCACAAATGCATATTTTTGCAATGCATATTGGATTATATGTAACTTTAATTTCATGTTAAAATTGATATAATCTAAGGGAGCACTTCAGAAACCATATCGTTATTACTGGGTAGATGATGTAAATTGTATTAGTGGTATGTAACTAAATACTTTCAAATACACAGATACAGTTGGTTTACTCATTGAAGGAAGTTCAAAGACTTTGAGAACCGGAGTAAAACATTAGATTACATCTAGCCCTAGGCAAGAAATTGTGAACTAATTCAGTGTACCTCTAATGGCTTTAAGCTTTGACTTAACTGAACAGAATTCAGTGTACCTCTAATGACTTTAAGCTTTGACTTAACTGAACAGAATCTACCTACGGTACATAGCAAGCCAGAATCTGAGCAGAATTCAAAGGCAATTCATGATATTTCCATGTTGTGGTGGCATGTTCAAAATAATTGAAAATGGCTTTAAAATACAAACAAACAGTGAGCATACACAATTGTGTTGATATTATCTAAAGTGATTCTTGAAGTATTTTTTTAAAATGAGACAGAAGTAGAGTTTGTCTATCTAGTTCTAAATAGCACCTTTATCTCAATCAGAAGATACAGTAAGGCAGCAAAGTCAACCACCCAGCTGTTGTTGTATTTATTTATTTATTTCACTTGTACCTTGCCGATCTGGGGGGTCTTCCCCACTCTGGGCAGCTAACAACAACATATTAAAAACATCTTAAAATTACACAATAAAAATACATATACCAAACCTAAATAATGGTGGGGGAGGCCCAACAAGAAACCAAACACTACACAGATGACGAGTCCTTCTCAAAAGCCTCCGTAAACAGAACTGATTTAAGTTACTTTCTAAATGCCAACAAGGAAGTTAGGCTGATGCAACTCCACTTGAAAGGAGTTCTATAGGGTTGGCCCCACCACTGAAAAGGCAGTTCTCTGGGTCATAGCCTTCCTTGCCAATTTTAGCATCGGCACCAAGAGCTGACCCATCTGGGAAGATCGAGTGATATGGGATGATGTTCTAAGAGGGAGACGGTGTGCCATATAGGAAGGTCCCAAACTGTTCAGGACTTTAAAAGTTAAAACTAACACCTTGAACCTGATACAGAGAGAGAGACGGGCAACCATTGTAGCCCTGCCAGTGCTGGTGAGATATGGTCAATTTTTTCACCCTGGTAATTAGCCTAGCTGCTGCATTTTGCACCCGTTGAAGCTTCTGTACCAGGGTCAGGGGAAGCCCCACATAGAGAGCATTGCAGTAATCTATACGAGAGATTACCAGTGGGATAACCAGTGTCGTAACGGACCGTCTGTCCAAGTAGGGACGCAACTGACCTATTTGATACAGATGGAAAAAAGCTGCCTTGCATAGTGCTGTAATTTGTGCTTTGAGGTTCATATGGTGATTGAAAATTACCCTCAAGTTGCATACCTGTTTACTGGGCAAGAGTACCATCCTGGCTATCATTATGTTACGGAATCCTAGTCTGGCAGATGGATCCTCCAACACTTCTGGCCATGTATGGTAGAGAAGCCAGTCATTCCCTAGCCCCAGGTTTACACAGGAATGTCCACATTTAAGAATGAATTGAACTAGCTGAACACTGAAGTATACGTGGCTCTGGAATGAGACTGTCATAACATTCTTCTTCCACTTAAAATGCAATGGTTTTTGTGTATGTGTTTATTAAGCAATCAATTGATACTGTATAATTTACATAAAGGAGGCAAACTGTAATACATGTAGGATTAATTACTCAACAGTGTCTCTTCTGTTCTGGGGCAATACAACCAATCATTGAGTTATTAATGTATTTGCAAAAGTAGCCTCTCCAAGAAAATTTCTGATACACACAAATCAGCATAACAATGGAAATAACTTACATTTAATGTTGCTTTCTATACCTTCTGTGATAGACGTAGCTCAGGATCGAGGTAAATGATTTCATAAGTAAAAATCTTGTATAATAAGAAAATTATTACAGACATTTGGCTAATCATGTGCTGTTTTATTTACAGCCGCTGCTGAAGGAAAAGGTAGAAGTGGAGAAGATTTTTTCCAGAAGGTAAGCAATATTGAACTTGTAGTAGATAATGATTGTGGTATAAATGAGATGCTCTCAGGCCTTTGATTCAGATTTAATGAATCATGTGTGGTTGTGTCTGAGGCCATGCTACCTGGCTGTTCTGGGAGTTGGCATCCCCAAAATTGTCTCTTCTAGGCTTGAAACTGTATGTGCACTTGCAACCAAAGGCCAGTCAGCTCTAGATAGATGGATGGATGGATAGATAGATAGATAGATATGTCTTATATAAAATCACTAGTTTGACTTGCCCTTATACTAATGACATATAACTGGTCTTCAGCCCTTGCGTATAGAATAGAGCAGTCAACTTTGTATTAACTCTAAGAGTCTTTCTATTCTGTTCTTTCTGTTCCAGGTCCAGATTCTTAGAGTTGATCAGTATGTATTCTGGTTCCAACTTGTTTCACAATAATAGTGATAGCCATAAGTCAGAATTGACTTGATGACACACAATTATTATTATTATTTGAACTACTGTATACTGTTGTTATTATTTGGATTATACAGTCAGGTTGGATACAAACCTAGTCTGGTAAGCAAAATGTGCTCTTCAAGTAACTTATATTGGATTGAATAATTTATATCTTTTAACATCCAGGATATACAGTGAGGTGCAGTGGATATATATCAGCCTTCCTCTACCCAGGGTCCTATTAGATGTGTGCAGCTGCCCTCATCTCCAACTAGTGCAGGGTAGGCTGGTGAAGAGTGTTAGACTTAAATGGGAAGACTCAGTTGATTTACTCATTGAAGGAAGTTCAAAGAATTTGAGAAAAAGAGTAAAACATTAGATTACATCTAGCCCTAGGCCGTGTTGCCAGTCTGACCTGATTATTGTGTTATGGTAATAGAGTTGACCAGTGGTTGCCAATGTTTTTAAGTTGGAGGCTGGATCGCACTCCTTCAGACAGTTGAGAAGACCGGACTGGTGGCCCCCACTCTAATGCTGCCGTAAACACATCCACGGCTGCATCTGGCAGTGTTGGAGCAAGGGCTGGGGCAAAATTATTTGGTGTTGCAGGCCAGATTCAGCCCACGGGCCATAGGTTGCCAACTCTTGGAGTAGATCATACTGCCAGCACCTCAGTGCCAATCATCATGCACCAGTTAAGTAACCTGACAACCCTAAGGACTAGTTGGTTTGAGTGGTGAAGTCCACAGGAAAAGGTGATGGTCCCCAAGTGGATTAAGCCCCACTTGAATCTATCTTGATGGAGGGCAGCAGCTTCATCAGTACTTGTCTGGGGCTGATGAGGACTTTGGGTGCCAAAAGGGCTCAGGATCAGAAAGTCATTCACAGAACTGGATTAGTGGTATGGGTGTATTCTCAGGACAATCTTTATGGCTGATCTCCATGATGATCACCAATATTTGGAATTGGATACAGCACAAGAAGAAGAATTCTGTGTACCTCTAATGGCTTGAAGCTTTGACTTAACAGAATCTCCCTAAAAAAAAACAACCCAGAGTCTGAGCAGAATTGAAAGGCAGTTCATGATACTGTACTTCCTTGTTGTGATGGCATGTTCAACATAATTGAAACTGTTTTTAAAAGCAAACAGTGGGCAAACACAATCATGTTTCTAATGCTTAAAGTGATGCTGAAGAAGACATTCCTTATTTCATACTATAGTACTTTATCTAGTTTTTTTTTGTTTTTAAATACGTCAGTAAACCTAAACCAACTCTGTTTTGTTTATAGCACTATTACTAAGATTGAAATAGCCTGATTTCTGTCCTTTGGGTTGCTCCACACTAAAAGGAAATGGGTTCATAGCAAGATGTTATAAAATGGAAAAACAAGATAACTGAAAGGCTAATATGCATTGCTGAAGATACGTAGGGTCATTGCAAAATAAAACACCTTTGTTTCATTGTGAGGATTTGTCACGGGGGTGTGTGTTTCTTCATAGCACTCCTCCTTGCCAATGTCTTTATAGGAATAGCACATAGGTGATTGACATTTGCTAGTAGAGAACCTGACTGATGTATCAGCTCCTTTACATCCTTACTCTTGGTTTTGAGAGGCGATTGTTGTCTGTTCCACCAATCATACTTTTCTGAGCTTTTGACCCCAAGACCTTTTTAATTTGAACCACAATACAAGCTGGGCTCCTTATTTCTTTTAGCCGTTTTGCCTTACTTCAAGGTAGGGGTATTACTACTTGCAGATGAATCTGGACACTTGGTGTGGCAACAATCCTTTTGGTTTTGCTCAAGTTTATAAAAAGTAAGCTGCTTAAGATAATGTGCAAAAATGGCTCTATGAGGTAAAAATCTGATTGGGTGAATGCAGAGCAAACCTACTAATTCATGAGAGCCACTAATGATCCCTTCAGAGTTATGCTAAATGTTAATTTTGTCCATATAATGTCCTATGCCGAGGTCTGTCTGCTGAAACTATGTATTAGGTGTTTTCCTGTCCATGAGAATTTCAGTGCAGCTGAAAAGTTAAATTTTGTTTATGAGGTTATTCAAACCTTTCTACAGTTGTGGAAGCATACTATTACAGTACAATATGTGGGATAGTATTTTGAAGCAGATAAACAGGAGGGGCTGATATTTTCAGCTCTGTGGGCCACACATGATGATGCGTCATTGATTGCATTTTCACACACATTAACACAAGTGTGTGTATTCATGTACACCAGATGTTGTATTTCTTTGCTGTGAGAACATGTACAGCTTATTTTCCATCCCTTACCCCAAAACGGAAAAGCGTTCTTTATGAGACTCTCTGGGAGAAGAAATGGAGAAATTTATCCATCCAGTCAAATTCTCACCACATACCACACCAGCATTTCTGTTACAATTTTTTTTCTATTTCTGCTGGCATTGTAAGGAAAGCCATTCTTATGGGTAGGATGTTGGGGCAAGTAGAGTTTGTTTTTGAGGTGAAGACAGGCGGAGGGGAAGCCAGATGGGGTTGTCTGGCTATGTTGTCTGGAATACAAATTGTGAACACTGTATCCAGAGCTTGGGATGTTATATTTTAAAGAGAACTAATTGTGTTTCTCATTGTTGTTGTTCAAAACACATTTTTGATAAGGTGTTATTAATATGTTGCATTATCGTCAACAAGCAAGAAAATAAAAGAAAATACCGTAAGCCTTTGTTCACTATTATGGCCAGTTCTGATATTGCACTAAAGCTTCTCAAGTTTTCTCGGCACATGCTTATCATCCCTATAGTATTATAAATGGGGACTGTGATGGCTCAAGTTGGTTAAGATGCTTAACTCGAAAACTGAAAGGTCAGAGTTCGATTCCTAAGTACTGCATGACAGAGTGAACTCCCATCTCTGTCCCAATTTCTGCCAACCTGGCAGTTCGAAAGCAAGCAATTGCAAGTAGATAAATCGGTGGAAAGGTAAGCAATGTTCTGCATTGAGGCATGCTTGCCTCATGTCCACAGTAACATCTGCAGAAGCAGATAGCACTGGCTCTTTGGCTATAAACAGAGATGAGCACTGAACCCTAGAGTCAGATATAACTGGCTTTCGAGTAATGGCGACCTTTACCTTTGCTAGTATTATAAACTTTGAAACATCCTTTCCTATTCATGTTTTTTTCTACAAGGTATGGGCACTGATGGGGGTTAACCAACTTGACATGACATTGTGGAATGTGTAACATGATTTCTAATCAGTGTTGGTCAGTCTTAAGTAAGAGGTAGCTCATAGGAGTTGCAACACTGTGCTGGAGTGGTTGGTAGCTGGAAGAGTTCTTGGGTCAACACTGGCATAGGGTGTAGCAACAGGAACTTGGGCAAGGTTGTATGAATCTTTGAGAGCTCTGCTGTGGATCCTGTTAGCTTTTGGTATGCCAGGTCCTAATGGTAGGTATACTAACCATATTTAGCTTTCAGTTTGTTGGCAAGTATAACGTAATGCAGGTAAAGCCTTTAATTTCACAGCTTCCAATTTCTCAGTTGTGAAAAGTTCATTGGCATTAATTCCTGAAATCAGAGACTGTCTTGGTTAACTGAATCCTGTAAAAGCTTTGTGTATGCTTAACGTTAGTTCTTCTAGTTCTTTCGTGTCTAGGTCAGACTTTAAAGTGCCACAATGAAGTCACCTTTGGGTGAATTCATTTCATAGTTCCTTTTGTCTCATTTCATAGTTCCTTTTGCCACATTTGATTCAAGGACTCTCTATGCAAATTCTGTTGCCTTGTATGAACAGAATTCCTTAAAGCCACTATTTCCAGAGTAGGATGCTTTGCATAAAAAGTGAGACCTAGTGTGAGAAAGATTAGCCAACACAACAAGGTTGCCATTGGCTGGAGTATGCCCAATTATGGTTCAAAAACACTACAACGTTTCAAGAGGCTCTAGTTTACCTCAATTAAAGCAGAGAATATTTTTTCTTTAAAAGCGAGGTGCTAGATGCTAACATTCATTATCTTTTAAAGAAATTAATATAAAGGAAACATTGTAGTAATTCAATACTAATACATTGGCTGGAATCTTGTTATGTAAACTGGTTTAAGTCAAAAGGTGCAAATTGAAGCAGAGATCTGCTTCTAGTTTTAAAAAAAACTTGTATTCTTGCCATTTCCCAGTCATCCAACTGATTTTCTAGCACTGCATTTTCTGTCATCTGAATAGGGCTGGTACCCTTAAATAAGAGCATTCTGGCCATTACTTCTTTTTGTTTAATTTATTTCACACAGAGAGTTAAAAAAGGAACACTCAAAGTTCAATAAATGACTCACCAAGTTTAAAATAAGAAATTGAAATACTTGGTACACTAAAAATACTATCAATGTTAAATGTCATTGTATATTTGCTGTCGTGCTTCTAAAAGTGAAGTTTTAGAAGCAAAATTGTTACGAGCTCTGATCATATTTCATAGTGTTGCATTTCATTAAATATTCAGTAACCAGTAAACTTTGATTCACTCCTATGTCTACTTAAAATCAAGTGTGTGTTAAGCAAACTTCTCTTATTTTGTGTGGGAGTTCATCCCAGATAGGTTGGGTATAAATCCAATAAATAAATAAAAATAATTATGCTTTCATGCATATATGTGCATAACTCTGATCTGGAGCTAAAAGTATACACCACATTTACTGTACATGAGGCAACATGAAAACACTGTTGTGTGCTGGCATTTCCATAGCTGTGAGCAAATGTTTTTACAAAGCTATCAACTGATGTGGAAGCAGAGTTGTGACAACAGTGCAACTCATGTATGTAGGGAGGTCATACTTGACTTAAGAATGAACATATGCCCAATGACATGAAAAACACACATAAACTGGATATTAGTCTACTAAGTATGAGGTTATTGACTTTTATTTGATGCCATCTAACAGGTTGAAAGTCAAGATATATGTGCACTTCCATCTCTAGTTTATGGACTGAAACACCACAAAGACGTGATAGATCTAGCATTCTAGCTAAATACCATTAGAATTCATGTTTCATACCTCGGTTTTGAGAATTCTCATGAATAGTGGCATGTTATAGTAGAATTTTAGTCAATTTAAATTAGTTTTCCAGTTGTAATTCATTTTTCCATGGCTGTTCCTCTTTGCATCCAACGTAAATGATTCAAGGACTCCCAATGCAAATTCTGTTGCTTTGTATGAACAGAATTCCTTAAAGTCACTATTTCCAGAGTAGGATGCCTTGCATAAAAAGTGAGAAATGTCACCAAGGAAGGTGCCACAATGCTTCCTAAAAGATGTAGTTCTTTGGGAGACACCCACTATAGAACCTAAAAGGGAGCAAGACTGCCACTCCCAGGAAGCATTGTGGCAGTTTTCTTTTTGAACGTTTCATTTTTGTACATTACCAACAGGAAGCAAGGTAAGAGCTGAGCCATGCAGCCTCAAAACTAGACCCTTCTCTAGGTGGGCAAAATGCAGCTGTTTATGGGGCTGGAAAGCACCCCCACCCCTTCTGCTTGGGGAATTCTTGCAGAATTCTTTTTTTTCCTTTTTTTAAAAAGGTTTTTACAATATTAAAAACAAACTAACAAAACAATCTACAAAACATAAAAAAAAATTACATACAAACAAAGAAAAGAAAAAAAGTAGTTCCCACGTACATTCTACAGCGTTAAAAGATGAGAAGAGGAAGAAAGAAAGAAAATACATATCAATATAATATAATGTAGCCAGACATTATTTTCTATACATTTACTATACTGTATATTTTCACCTTTATATCTACTCTCCTCTTAAACCACCATATTACAACTTTATTATTTTGTACATGGTTCCTACCACCCAGTGCACTATAGTCCTTGAGTTTACCAGCCACTCCTTTTACAACTCAGTCATTCTGCCAAAAATACATTGTATTCGGAGCAGGTTTTTCTCCTTTATTATCCATCAATGTGTGTTGCAAAAAAGGTTTCCAAATGTCCCAAAATCTATTTTGTTTTATTAATCCCCTTTTTATATTTAATTCCCATGTAAGTTTTTCATTTAATGCCATATCCCAAACATCAACGTACCATTTACCAATTTCTAAATTCATATCACCTTTCCAATTTTTGGCTATTTGTTGTCTCGCCAATGTCAAAAAGATAGACAATAACTCTTTTATATTTTCCTCTAAATTCAAATCCTCTAAGTCCGTTAATAAAACAATTTTTTCATTCAACTTTAAACGGATATTTAGAATTTTTTCTAGTTCTTGTTCCATTTTATGCCAGAAATTGGAAATAATTTTACAGTCCCACCACATATGTTTGTATGTCCCAATTTCCTGATGACACCTCCAACATTTTTTTGAGTTGCTACTATTTATTTGATTTAACTGAACTGGCGTCATATACCAACGCCACAACATCTTGTTGTTGTGTTCTTTAACTTTTGTAGACAGATTTCGCATCATCCTACTTTTCCATTTTTTCTTCCAGTTCTTATCTGTAATAATAATACTCAAATCCGATTCCCACATTCTTTTCAGGGTATCCTGGGATTCATCCATGTTGTTTATCATTTTATATAATTTACTTACTATTCCTTTTATCCCCATTGAGCCTTTTCTTATTTTATATACCATCTTCTCAAAGTCTGTCAGCTGCCTTGTTGGCTGTAATTTCACTTTATATTGTTTATTCCACTTATCCACCATTAGTATCTGAAGCCAGTTCAACTTTAATTCCTTATAGATTTCTTTTTTTGTTTCTTCATTCTCAATTCGATCCAGCCAATCTTTTAGTAAAATTATATCATGTTTAAACATAACATTTTTTAATAATTCTAAATTTTTAACTGGGAATGTTTTAAGATCTTGCAACTCTAATATTGGAGAGGTGTTTGGTGCCAATTTATCTTTTCAACTTTATCCATACATTTATCATAGACTTTAGGACATTATTTCTTGGTTTTAAATCAAAAACTGTATTTTCCCAAAATTCTCCCTTTGCACACACATTACTATCTTTCATTTCTATCTCCCTCCATATAAGGTCCTCTATCGTTAAAAGTTGTACCAAACCTTTAATTTGGAACGCCCTATAGTACAATTTAATGTTAGGTAACCCTAAACCACCCTCTTTCTGCGGTTTATACCATAAACTTTTAGGTATCCTTGCTCTTTTCCCTCCATTACAATAATCATTCAATAAGTTTTGAAAAACTCCTAGTTCTTTTTCAGATTGTTTAATTGGAAGGACTTCAAATAAAAAATTAATCTTGGGTAATAAACTCATTTTACAAATTGCTATTCTACCAAACCAGGAGGTCTTCAATGCCCTATATCGAACAATTTTCTTCTTAATTTCCTCTTTCACTTTATCATAGTTTAATTTCTTCAAATCCTCTACATTGTCAGCGATGTTAACTCCTAGATACTTTATACTTTTCCTAATTTGAATTTTAAATTTCTCCTTAATTCTCCCTATCTCTTTCTTATTTAATTTACTAAAGATTGCTTCTGATTTCCCCCAATTTATTCTCAGGCCTGTTATCTCTTGAAATTTTTGCAAATGATCTTGTATCTTTTCCATATTTTTTATATGATCTTTCATTATAATTAAAGTATCATCTGCATACAAACTTATTTTTGTTCCATTTATCCCTTCTATGTTCGTATCACTCCTTATAGCTCTAGCCAATAATTCCATAGCCATTATAAACAAAATGGGGCAAAGAGGACATCCTTGTCTCATTCCTGCTTTAATTTCAATATCTTCTGTAAATGAGTCATTTACTCTTACCTTGGCATAACTACTTTTATAAAGTTGATTAACTACATTTTTAAATTTTTCCCCAAATTCTACTTTTTTAATTATTTCCCTGATAGTGACAACAGTGATAGCTGTTGAGTGGAGACTAGTGCTCCCAAATGATCCTTTTGTGTTTTAACAGGAGTCCTTTTTTATCTATACACATTTGTTCCAGAATGAATACATACATCTTATAGGTTTTCCATGATTTATCATATGCACAATCATACGGAGCCTTTTAATTGGAAGGTGAGATATAAATGCAATATGAACCTATCTTGGTCAAAATATCTGAACCCTACACTTAGGAGCAGAGATCTATGCAGACAATGGTTTTTAGAAAATGTGGTTGGGTTTATAGGGAGAGTGTTGAATTTCTCTGTTGAGCTGTTACTATGGAATGAATTAAAAATGATGCATTGGGTCTGAAATTCCCATGGTGTCTCAATACTACACTCTAGCTTCCTGGTGAACTCTATTTCTGATCTTCAGCCCATTCAATGCTGTGGTTTAAACTTCACATAATCTTACCCCAGTTTGATTTAAAGAAATCATCAGTGTATTTAGTTTTCTGACCTGCACTACCCAATGTTTTATGACAGCTTACACAACTTAAGATATTAATGTCTTAAATGTTGCTATAAGTATACCCTAAATTGGCAAGCCAGCCTAAATTCATTTTTTCAGGTTATAAATGGACTAAGAAAGCATTTTATTATAATGTGTGAATGGTTACAAGGATATTTTTTTTTTAAATAGAGAAATAAAGTCCTTTTAAACCAGTGGTGTAGCCTGGGTTTCAGCCGCCCGGGGTGGAGGCCAAATTCTCTGCCCCTGGGCGGGGCCCATGACACTGCACCCCGCCCTCTGGTGCCGCCAGTGGTGTGAAATTTTGCCACTCCCAAAAAGTGCAGCCTGGGGCGGGCCGCTGCTCACCCCCCCATGCTATGCTACTGCACTGGCCTCCTCCTCCGCCTTCCCCGGGGATATTGTGGCTTCCTTTGACGCAGCGTCGCCAGCAGGCTGGACCACGTGCCCTGCATCATGCTGGAACATTTTGCCACCCCCTGGAAACTGCCCCCCCACACTACGCCACTGCTTTAAACAAGATGTGTGCAAGATATGCATTAAGTTATAACGATTACAAGATGCATGTTTAAACATATATCTTCATTATTATATGAAACTGTCTTTACAGCAGCACTTGTTAATGATTTGATGGCACTCAATAAATTTCTACTGTGCAAACAAATCAAGTCCTATATATGAAAACAGTGTGGGGACTACCTGTTGGATGTTCTGAGTTCCTTTGAAGAAAATCACAGTATAGGTGTACCTTCCTTCTTAAAGATATTTGAGAGAACCTAGGAGGAGGAGACATTTGCAAATACCAGGCAAATTAGGATAAGGTAGTTTAATGTGGAAGAACAGATTGGTTAATGTAGCTTCTCTTTGAATCTAAATGAATTCCATGTTTCAGATTTTGAAACCCTTTAATTGAAGAATGAAAGGGGGAGTTGGCTTTTCTGTATAAAAACTGCCATTGGATTTGCATGGGTTCAGTATTCAAATACACAATAGTTTTTGGCATTTATTGTTAACTGGTAATTCAGAACTACCAGATATGAATCTTGCTCCTGCTTGCATTGAACCACAGAAAATAATGGAATTAAACAGAACATTTTTGTCCTTTTAATAGATTATGGAAGAAACAAACACCCAGATTGCTTGGCCATCTAAGTTGAAGATTGGTGCAAAATCAAAGAAAGGTAAAATACATTGGATTATAATAATTTGAATGCATTTTTATGACAAAGTAAAAGTGTAGCTGCAGGCACATGCATTCTAAACGTTGTACCTAAAAGCTACAGTCAGCAGTTTATGATTGTTGTGTCTCTTTTGGTTGGGGGTATCTTTCACTTGATCTAATAATTGTGTAACATCTTCAACCTGAACACTATCAGAAATGTATATGGCTATTTGTCCAAGTAGTTTTGCCCATATGAAATTTTAACATAGTAGTTGAAATCCTGTAGTGCAGTTATGTAAACAGTGTGTCTTTCAGAGGCAAATTGTTGTGAGTTTAAAAATCTCCATAGACCATATCAGTCACACACTGAGTTGCATGACTCAGCATGACAGTTAATGTCTATGGAGATTTTTTAACTAATGGCAGGTGTTTCCAAAATGTATGCCTTTGCATAACTGCCCAAGAGAGTATCAGTCAATGTTAGTAAATATATATATATATATATATATATAATTATAATTTTTTATCAAATTTTATAAATTAGACATTGTATATTCTGAATATAGAAATTCTGAATATAGAAATCTTGGCCCTTGTGGCAGTTTCTTATGTCATCCTGTCATGTTATAGATTATTCAACTGTAAAGACTTTGTATTTCTATAAAACATTAGTTATTCATTATGTTTAGTTGATACAAGACAACAGAACTTTCTAACACTTAGAAATAGGACTTGTAGATTACTAATCAGAATAGTGAGTGTTGGTGGTTGCTCTTGCTTGGATTGAAAGTTTGCAACCATGTATCGGTATTGTTTTCCACAGAAAGAAATTAAACTGGTAAATCCAGCTGTGTGGTTCTGTGGCTTTGATTGTATTGGTGCTGCAGCTTTGTACAGTATATGCATTGTTTTGAGTATAGACAGATGTGCATATCAGTGTTTTTAACACTGCAGTTACACAACAGCAATAGAAGATTTATTTTCTGGTAGAGAAGCATTTGTATTACGGTACATTTTTATAGAGATTTAAAGGGAAGTAGAAGATGAAATCGCACTCATCCCTTGCTGTACAAATCTGCATAAAAATAGTTAGGCTACCTCATTTTCTACCACTTTTTATTTGTATAAATATATCAGAAACAAAATTTTACATCTTCACACCATGTTTGTGCAGTAATATAATACAATAGTGTTCCACTTCCATCCCTCTGTGTGTAGGTCTGTTTGTATAAACTGCAGTTCATTATATGGATTTGTAAGATATTGTGCAAGACTCTGTAAAGTCTTTAATTTTATTTTTCTAAAATAAAAGATTTCCCCTCTGTCCTGTGGGCCCCATCTACTTCCTCAGTATGAAAGTGATCCTGCAGAAGCCTTGAGATCAATAAGATTGAGAATAACAAATTTTGGAGCCCTTGTGATTCAGTAGTTAAACTGTAGTACTGCAGCCCAAACTGCTGATATTGAGTTCAGTCCTGATGGGCTCCAGTTTCACTTAGACTTTCATTCTTTCGAGGTCGGTAAAATGAGTGTTCAGAGTATTGTAGATAAAAATGCTAATAACCTTGTGAACTGCTCAGAGTGCTCTAAGCACTATGGGGCAGTATATAGTGTAATTCAGGGTTCCTCAACATTGGACACCCATGTGTTTTTGGTCTTAAATTCCCAGAAGCCCAAGTCAACACATACATCTTTGTTTAATATGCTCACAGGCCTGAAATGCAGTGATAAAAACAAGCTCTGGAGTTCTTGCACTGACTTCATACATTCAAACTTTTAGTGTCTGCTTAAATGCCTCCGCATCTGTAAGAGATAAACATTGATCTTTTGGCCAGCTTTTTGTTTTGTATCTGAGATATTTGTACAGTAACTTCATGTAACAATGGGGGACTGAGCAACTCCAAAATGAGTAGGTTTAATATAGGGTTTTGCATTCTATTTGCCGTCATCGCTTAGTTTATCTTAAAAATATGCTCTGCTGTTAATCTTTAGTTTTAAATATTAACCTAGCAGCTGTATTTTTATTTTTAAGACTCAGAAGCTTTTGTCCACCAGGGACTATTGCATTTGCAGAATCCAGTTATGTAAAATGAAACCTTCCAAAGAATTTGGCAGCTCCAATGTAGTTAAGTAAAAGTTTTTAAAGGAAATAGCTGGACGAGCTTAAGCAATGGATTTGTTTTCATAAATCTTGGCTTTTTCCATATGAGACTGACTTGTACTGTAAATATGTGAAAAGCACGGTGATGTTGCAACTCAAGTTTCAAAGCATTGTGGTGAATTTTTAAAAAAAATATATTTGTTAATATAAAAAGGAAAAAGAAAAAGGAGGTGGCCAAAAATGAGATGGTTAGATGGTATTGTAGAGACAATGGGCACAGAACTCAGTGAGTTGAGGAGGATGGTGGAGGACAGAAGTGCCTGGCGGTCCATGGGGTCGCAAAGGGTCGGAATCGACTGTGCGATTGAACAACAACAAAATAAAACATGGTGCACTGACTCATGTTGTGAAAACTAATTTGTATTATTTTAAAAAAATACTTAGCAAATTTAAATTTTTTTTAAAAATGAATTTAATAGTTAAACCCAGATGGGGATTGAGAATTGTACCTGACCACACCAAACCATCCCTAAAATGCCATTTTCACACAGACAGTCCCAAACAAGTAACTACTTCTTTAATTTATTTATTTATTTAATTTAGATTTATTATCCCACCCCAATCAAGCAAACCTGACCCTAGGTGGCTCACAAAAAAAGAAAAAGTTACACAAATGGGTGCAACCGAAGAATCCCACCACACCCCCACAAACCCAGAAACCAAATCAACTTCTTGCTTCAAAATCTTCCCCTCTCATGTATATCCTTACTTTTGTACTCTCTCCTACAGATGTTTCCAAATAACACTTGAAGCCCCAGCATTCATTTTGAGAACCAACTCATATTCCTGGCACCTGCAAAATCTCTATGGGGAAACACATATGGGGCAAGGTAGCCATGAAATTTGGAGGCAGTAGGTTCACCATTCTTAGAGGTTCATGAAGCCTCTCATTTTCTCTGCACCTCTCATACATGTGTAATAGAGTTCTTCCAGTGATACTTATTTTATATTAAAAAAATTGAAATGGTAGCTGTGTTAATCTGTGCAAGCATATCAGAGTAGACAAAACAAAAAGACAAAAAACACTCTGGCAACTGAAAGACTAACTGCTCTATTTTGATGTTAGCTTTTGTGGATCAAGTCCACTTTGTCAGACATTCGTCATTTTATCTATAATTTCCCTGACAAAATTTGGCTTCAGTTTTAGGAACTGTGGGGAAAATAGCTTTTGAAAGTGAAGGATAAACATTAAACATGTCAAACAAAATTATAGGTTAAATGAGGGCTTTGCTCAAACAGCTTTCACCCACAATTAATCATTCTGTCTCCGTATACTTTGTAATGTGATTTGAATTTCTACCATTTATTTTTATTTTTGTTTAGATTTCCTCTACTGTTTGCCATGCTATATTGAAGTTCAGCAATTTTCTTTGCTTTGCTTTATTATTGTTCTGCAGATAGATTTTATCCATCATTAAGACAACCTTACTATCTCCCCCATGCCGAGGCTTCTGAAGATGCTCCAGGGGCAGTGGTGGACATCAGCAGGTTCGCACCAGTTTGCCAGAACTAGTAGCTGGCCCCACCCATCCAAGTTTTGAAATATAGTTCTAATTCAGGTGCAATGCAGGGCTTTCCTCCTGGCCACGCCCACCATATCTTGCCCACAGTGTGGTAATATTTTTTTTTGGAGCCCACCACTGCCCAGGGAGCCTTACTATCAACTATTTTACTGGTTTAAAACCTTCCTAATACCTTTCAAGTTGGCTTAAAAACAGATACTGAGCTCAGACTTTGTTAGCTGGCTGTTTTGAAAGTACAGTACAGTAATACCTCGGATAACGCTAAGACTTGGTTCCACAAGTCTTGGTGTTATCTGATTTTTAGTGTTATCCAATGCATGTTAAAATCCTATGGAATGTATCGGATAACGTTAAAGCTCCATAGAGATACATTGTAACCGCACAGGCTTTAGCGGTTGTTATCCGATCCATCTCATAGGACCTTAACATTATTCAATCCAATTCTCCTCCCCAGATTACTTAACATTATGCGATTTTAGCGTTATCCGAGGTAAACATCCGAGGTATTACTGTATGTGATTGTAAATATTCTGTATATGCAAACATTGTTCTTCTCTCCTCCTCTACCTTTGAACTTTGTGACAAAGGACATATCAGTCCTACTACCAAAATCAGTCTTCAAACATTTTAATCGAAATTATGAACAATTATTAGTCTCCAAGTCCTCTAAATAGTTGTTCATTTGAAATTAAGCAACACTGGATGAAATCCTGCTAAATAGCATGGTATGTTGCATTAATGTAGGCTCGTTGAATCTGTGTAGATTTGTTGAATCAACTCCCACATGAGTTCCATTGATTTAAATTGGCCTACTCTTTTGCAGCTTTAATGTAATCATAATTATATTAGGCCTGTTTGATTTGTGGCGGTATGAAGTAGACTAACCAAATCACTGCTGATTCAGAGGGGTTAATTTAGTGTGACTTAATGTGCAAAGCAACATGGTGTTCTGAGCCTATAAATTATGTTAACTATGTCTTTACCAAATAATTCATCGTATCTAGCTTTTCCTTATTGATTGGTACAAGATAGGTAGCTTTCTGCACTGCAACTTGATTGTTTGGGGTATGACATTCTGAATACCAAAATTACATTGAGGAAGAAGTAGGAGAAATGTCTCAGTACTTCATATCCTTGAAAGACATCTGCTTCCTGCCTCCCCATTTCAGATTCTGAGGCTCCTTTTTGCCCTGGAGAAGCTTTTGGGAGCCTCAGGATGGGAATGGAAAGGAGGCAGGAAGCTTGGGGGGGGGGGGGGAATTCTAGATCTCAGACTGAGGTCCTGTTTTCATGGTGGTCACTGACTATTAAAGCCTCCTCCATCCTGCCGGTTCCTAAAAATGCCCCGGGGGGCTTAGAAACTAAAAGTGGGCAAAGAAGTTTTAAATCACTTTAAGTTAATTATTTTTGTCCACCACCACCACCACCCCAGCTTGGTTTATGATAGTGGAACTGTACCAACAGATATCTATACAGTAAAACCCCATATAACGATTTTAATTCATTCTACGGGTCTGTTTGCTATGCAATGTTTTCATTGTATGATTTTTCCCATGGAAAAAAAATCATACAACAATTTTTTTCCACTAAATGTTTTTTCCCATTGAATATTTGTTGTACATTTTTTCCTATGGAATTTTTCCTGTGGGAAAAATCATTATGTGGGGCACCGTTTTTTTTAAAAAAAACCTATTCGTTATGCGACTTTTTTCTCTGTAGGGGTGTTCATTATACGAGGCTCCACTGTACTGCACTTGAACTTAGCCAAAAGAACAAGAAGTGATGTACCAACAGAAGTTTACCCAAAAATTGAAGGTTATGTATAATGGTGTTGCAAATTAATTGCGACTTAATTTACATGCTGCCTACACTATGCCTTTTGAAGGCACTTTGGAACTATAGCAACCCCCAATTTATTACGTGCAGGCTGTCTGTCCCACACCGCTGTGTAAAATGATTACTACATTCCTACCCATTGTTGGAATGGAAAGAAGTTGAGAATAATGTACCCATGTCCTCCTTTTCCATCCACCATTTGAGAGTACATTCACTGAAAAAGTTTTATCTGACTATTACCTGAGCAGAAGCTAGAGATCTGAACATTATGTTTTAAAATGAATTTGTCACATTACTTATTATTTGTCAATAACCAGGTTGTCATTGCTGTGACTGCTCCAGTTGTGCAAGCAATACATTGATCTATTGTATTGAAGGTTCAAGCAAAAGCATGAGTATCATAGAACCATTGTGTATCGTTATTCCCCCAATGGATATCTTTCCAGAATGCTACAAAATATAGGTCAGCTGATACAGTACCTGTCTCTTCAGTAATCCCAATACTCTCTTCAAGTTATGCATTTCTGTAGCTATGTTTGTGACAACTCTTTTCACACAGAGGTAACAGTCCTGTATCATATTTTGCTGCATAACTGTGATATTACCAGCTGCAGTCACTTAGGAAGAACTAAAAGTTTCCTGTCCCCCCCCCCACCCATCCCAGAAATCTTTAGGGACACTGTATAACCAACCTATATTTTGTGATACTGCATCCTGAGGAAGTCTTTGGGAGCCATGAAATGGGAGGGAGGGGTTCATGCCTGAAAATCACCACTGACAGAAAGTTCAGACCAAGATAACATCATGCGAGTTCAACAAGCAAGTTTTGAGTTTCCATGTACTTTAAATGATCTCATCATTTTGTGTTTACGAATGTTTATCCTCCTTTGTTTCTGGCTGCCTGTTTTCTAAATGGAAAAGTGTTGCTTACTGCTTTGACCAGAAATGAAGTGAAATAAGGAGGCCGCAGCTGTGAAAACAGTATAAGTTGCAAGGCTGTGGTCTTATCTCTGCTGCTCTTACTGCATGCTTACCATGTGTCTTTTAGTTTCCATAGCCACCCGCTAAGCAGCTGAGTCTTCTGGCTTGGTATGCCCTGGTGTCATGTCAGTCAACCCCACTAATGGACTTAGAATTCAAGATTGCTTGCTTTATTAGGGCCTGTGTGGTTTTGTTAGTAAAATCTTTTTTAAAGCATTTTTGTAAGTATTTTTGTTCCTAAGTTATAAAATATAGGTCTGATTTTTTTATATAGTTCACTAAGACGTGTACGTATAAAGTTTGGCATTTTAATGTTTCCTCATTGGTCCCCATGACGACTGAACTGCTGATAGATACTCTGTCGGCTTCACTATGGGATTATGCAGAATTCCTTCATGGTTCTCTTGGACCTCCTCTTCTCCAAAGTGGGGTGGGGGCCAGGAAAAGGTTATGCCTTTGTGCTGTGTGTATTCCTTGCTGATTGGGAGGATCCTCTAAAGCTCTGCATACAGTTGCTTAAACGAAGTGGCACACGAGTTTTAAAATGTCAAAAGTTGTTCTGCAGTCATAAAGGCTAGAACCTTTTGTTTCTCCTTCTAAAGTCACTTGCTTAGTTGTTACCAAGATTGTTATTCAACCAAATAATGGCTGCAATGGCTCAATGGTTAAAAAGCTTGCCTTGTTAGCTGGAAAGCCGGCAAGTCAACAGTTCAAGACCCGGGTAATGCATGATGTATTGAGTGCCCGTCTCTGGCCCAGCTCCAGCCAACCTAGCAGTTTGAAAGCAAGAAATTGCAAATGGATAAATAGGGACGACTTTGGTGGGAAAAGATCCTGGGGACATGAAAGGAGCCTTATTCAGGCGTCCCCTGAGTAGAGTTTCTCCAGCAAAAATCATTTCAACCCAGAATAATTTCTGACATGAAATTATTATTATTCTAACCAAATAATCAATTATTATTGATTGTGGTGTCAGGAGAGGCTCTTAAAATTAAGGTTTTAGTTTGATCTTTCTAATTTTGTGAGTCACTCTGAAACCCCCACCAGGTGGCTTAAATAAATAAATAAATAAATAAATAATGCTGGAGGCATTCCAGAGAAAATTGAACAACCATCAGCCAGATCTTCCTTTATTTGGAGCATTGAGCAAAGGATTGGATTTGATGACCACATAGACCTCTTTCAACCAAAGTATTCCTTTATTGTATAATTTTATGTGGTTTAAAAAGTAGGTTGAGGTTAAGTACTTGGTTGAGGAAATAAATTTAGTGGTGTAGACTTGATGAAACATAAATGAGTGTTGTAAATTTTTGCTTATTACATTTTCATAGATGACAAAAAAATGAAAATACTTTAATCTCTGCTGACATTGTGAGATTGTGAGAATTTTTCCTCTGGAATTTTTTATGAAAGAACTGGCTTTCATTTTTTATAGAAAACCGTCTATTTTGTACAAACTACATTTGTACATTTTAATAAATTATAATTTTTTTGTATACAAGTATTTTATTTGTGCTTCGTGGTGGTGAAATCCCTTTCATTCCTAGGAAGATCATTGGGGGGCTACTTCACTGAAGTTTTATTGATGTTGCTGGTAAAATCATCCTGACACTCGGTGACTTTGGGAAGTTAAATTCCCAACAACACCCCCCACATTAAAGGGGAGCCTGAGAATCTTTGACAGGGAGTTTGGAAATGTTTTATTTCCAATCATTTACTAAGGCTAATTGTTACACTCCTGGATTTCAACTATTATGTAGTGCAAGTAGATGTGCGTATATAGGAAAACTGTTTGACATAGAAATAGCAACTATACTTATATACTGCCCCATAGTATATGTTTATGTTTTTAATATGTGAGTTCATCTTGTTAGCCACCCAGAGTAAGAATACCTCCTAGATGGGCCAGGTATAAATGGAATGAATGAATGAATGAATAATAGTGCTTAGTGCACTCTTTGGGCTGTTCACAACAACTGGCACAGCAGTTACAGGAAGTTCTGAATGAAGCGGATTATCTGGACCCTTTTCAGTCAGGATTCAGGCCCGGATATGGTACCGAAACTGCACTGGTCGCATTGGTGGATGATCTCTGGAGAGAGCGGCATGGAGGTCACCCGTCTATCCTTGCTCTTCTCGATCTCTCAGCGGCTTTTGACACCGTCAATCATGACATTCTTTTGGGAAGGCTCCAAGGATTGGGGATCCAGGGCACTGTGTTGGCCTGGTTTTCCTCATTTCTGAGGGGCAGGACCCAGACGGTATGTCTGGAGAAAGAGAGGTCCAGCCCTAGGCTCCTCCAATATGGGGTGCCTCAGGGCTCGGTACTCTCACCTCTCCTGTTTAACATCTATATGAAGCCACTGGGTGAGATCATCCGTTCCCACGGGGTAAGGTACCATCAATCTGCAGATGATACCCAGTTGTACATCTCAGCCCGTAGGGACCCAAGCGGTGCAGTGGAAGTCCTAACCAGGTGCCTGGAGGCTGTCAGGGTCTGGATGGGGGAAAACGGGCTACAACTGAATCCCGGCAAGACTGAGTGGCTATGGGTAAGGGGCCCTGTGTTATCCCGGGAGCTTCCAGGTTTGGTTCTGGATGGGGCAGTCTTGCCCCAAACAGATCCGGTGCGTAATCTGGGGGTCCTCCTGGACTCACGACTACTGTTCGAAGAACAGGTGGCAGGCGTGGCCAGGAGGGCTTTTGCACAACTTCGTGTAATATACCGGGTACACACACTCCTAGACCGGGACTCCTTGCTCAAGGTCACACATGCACTGGTCACCTCCAGACTTGATTACTGTAATGCGCTCTACATTGGATGCCCTTGATGACCATTCGGAGACTTCAGCTGGCCCAGAATGCGGCTGCTTGGTGGTGATGGGGTGCGGGCGTTATGCTCGTGCCTCACCACTGCTTCGGCAGCTGCACTGGTTGCCAGTATGTCTCCGGGTGCAATTCAAGGTGCTGGTCATTACCTTTAAAGCCCTATATGGTAGTGAGCCAGGATACCTTAGAGACCGTGTCACCCCAAGAACGTCTGTCCATCCCACCAGGGCACTTACAGTCCAAAACATTTGGCCCACATGAATACAGATCCTTTGGGGCCAAACTCCTTGTGTTGTGGATGACAGCTTGCGTGGTTTGACATCCCCAAGATCTCAATGTATAAATAGAAGCCATGTTATAAGATCATAGTCACCTCTTATATAGCAGCTATAGCAAATAATCTCATTTTTTGTACCAGCAAACTAAACCCAACACAATTTAATAATATCCTTGCCACTGAATTTTAACCCTTCCCATATCCATCCTATTCTTACAGAATTATACAACCTTTTCAGCCATACTGATGCCTTCCTCTTCTGCTATTTGTTATGGTTCCTTGAAATTATGGCAGCGAAAAGAAAATAGAAACATGAAGCAACAATAGGTATTTTTAAGAGACCTTTCCTATTTCCACTAGCTGTATCTGCTATATTGATTGATTAAGAGGATGCAGTTTCCTCATAACCTTTAATCCTCTGTTTGGTGGAAGACACATAAATACTCATCTTGTCTTCTGCAGTTAAAAACAGAATATTCTTCTTGGCAGGCAGCAAAGGAGAAAAAAAAGCAAATTCTCCTGCAGCTGTTCCTGCTCTGGTTGACAACTAGGGCCAGGCAGGTTGTCACTTTGTGATCATGGTGTTTGAGAGCAAGAGTAGGAAATTATCTAATTGTGTGCATGTTTTGAGTTATACCTGACATCAGATATACTTTAAAAGAATGAAGTGGGCATATTCAAGCATAAAGCAAAGTTAATATTTATATACAGTAAAACCTTGCATAAAGAGCGCCTCACTTAGAGACTGATTCACTTAAAGACCAGAGTTTTCTCTAAATGGTCTCCCTTGTATTAAGACCAAAACACTCTTACCAGCTAAATCAGGGTTCACAATCCTCCCACCAGAAGTCACGATTGGTCACTTACCATGGCAGTGGTGATGACACTTTTACCAAGTGTTTTGGACTATGTCCGCCACATCCCAAGGTGGTGGGAGGTTTGTCTAACCATGATCCCTTTGTTTTTAAATGTTCCTGCTGCTTCCCTGCTTTGTCTGACCAGTTAATCCTTGGCGCCTTGAGAGCTCGCACTTCAGCATCGGGTGATGAGTTGATGACACAAGCACTGCGTGCCAACGGAGCTCTCAAAGCTCATTGGACAAAGCAGGGAAGCAGTGGGAAAATTTAAAAGCAACAGTTGGACAAGGCTCCCACTGCCTTGGGACTTAGCAGAGAAAAAAGTGTCGCTGCCACCCCTAAGTCCAGGGAGCAACCTCACCTCCAGCCCTTGGCTGGAAGTTTTGGGGGCAGGTCCAGCCACTGGTTGAGAAAGCCTGAACTACAACTCCTCCCATGCTGAACAGTTACCCTGTAAATGACTCTTTTTTAACTTTCTTCTAGATGTGTGATGTTTTAAAAGTTGAAGTTTGATGTTTGAAATGTTGTTTGATTTAACATGTCCCTGCACACTATTTATGCCATTAAATTGCACTTTATAAATAATTTTGAACAAAAAAAAAAGAGTTTTGGGCTTTTTACTGGGGTCCAGAATGGAATGCAGTATTTGGTTTTCAATGCACTTCTATGGGAAAATGTGTTTTGTTTAAAGAGCAATCCCATGGAACACATTATGCTCATTAAGCAAGGTAGCACTGTAATACCTAGAATAAGTGATGTGTTAACTTCTGCTCTTTAAAAAGCTACAAATGCTTCAAAAACAATATTCTTTATTTTTATCAGAGCATTGCACAGTTTAGAAATGATGAATATATATGAAATATAGATAAAATTCAAAAGAAAGTTAAAGCAATACAGTCATTTTAATTAAAAATCCTTATAGTCCAATACTATGCCTAAGTCTTTCTGGCTGAATGCCTATTAGATGAGTTACCCTGATGAGAGAGCCAGAATTTTGAACTAAATTCATAGTTCCAAGCATGATGATCACTAGCAGATGTCTCATAACAGAGTGACTTAGTGATAATATTTTTTTTCTATAAACATGCTTTACTAAATCTGATATAACTTGCATATTTTGTGTGTATGCTTAGGAAATGTGGTTTGGACAATAGAGGTACTTATTGGAACATTACAGACTGTAACCAAGCTCATCCTCCCATGTAGAAGTAAAAGGAGGGTCTTACACATGAGGCATTGTTCTTATGTGGGAAAGGGACTTTTGGTAGGGCAAGGAGGCAGCACATGGCAATTGGCAGGAGTTGGGGCTGAAGGTGTAATAGAAATAAAGTGTGAATGATTGAAGAAAATAATGAAAAGTATAGAGTACCGTATGTAGTAACTAAGTTATTGAGTAACATTTTAAATTCATAGTTTTGGAGAAAACCTTAGGACAAAATAGAATATATTGCTGTGGTTAATACCAATTCCTCTTGAGAGCATTTTGTTGTTTACTCCTTCAGATTAGCTCCATTTATCATTTAAATTAGCTTCCCTAGCCTGGCATTTTTATATGACTTGGACTTCAGATTCTGCAATGTGGTTCATGGCTGAGGATGCTAGAATTTGTGGTCCACAAAATCTGAAAATGCAGGTTGAAGAAAGCTGCCCAAGCAAGGATCCAACAACCTTCTCTATTCAGTGATGTCAGGGATCCGTGCTTCTCTTCCCCTATCCGCAACCCTGCTCTCTAAATTCTTCAGACACCATAAACTGTTTGTCTACACTATAATAATTACTTTGTGTCAGAAATTATTCTCGGTTGAAAGGATTTTTGCAGGAGAAACTCCATTCAGGGGATGCCTGAATGAGGCTCCTTTCATGTCCCCAGAGACGGGAACTCAATCCATAATTCAGTACCCAGGTCTCAAAACTGCCGACTTTTTGGCCTTCCAGCTACACTGAAAAAATGTTGATCAAGGAAACTAATCCAGTGTGGTGCTGAAGTGGAGCAGAAAGTGACTGCTATGAGCAGTTGGTAAATCAAAGATGGAGAATTCCTAGACAAAAATAGAATGATTCTGAGTATATATAGAATACATTTATATACACCTGAATAGGTAATCCCTCTGAATCCCCATCCTGTTATAATTAAGACACATTTAAAAATAGAAATTCAGTGTCTTCATGCAAAAAGTTGTTGTAGTAGATGTTATTGTTAAAATTTACCATTAGATCCACAGTAGACGACTGATATAAAATTGACAGTTCACGTCCTAACCAAGGACCTAAGAACTGTTAAAGTAACATCTAAATATATAGACAGTTCCTAGTAAAGTTGTTTTTGTAAAGTTAGGACAATCAAGTCCAATAAATGCAAAATTTCCAAATATCTAGGGAGTCTTTTAGGTATTGCTCCAAGGGCTCCAGTTACTGTGGGTTACAACAGCTGATTTATTTTCCAATAAATGTTCATCTTTAATTTGCAAATCACAATATTTTGTGATTTTTCTCTAGCTGTCTGTCTTCAATTCATGCATCTCCTGGTATAGCAATGTCAATCAACCAGACCTCTTCCTCTTCCACAACAGTTATTTCAGGTGTATTATGATTCAGATGTCTATCTGTTTGAATTTTAAAGTCCCACAGGATCATGTCTCTCTAATTTTCTAAAGCTTTCTCTACCTTATGTTCCCAATTTACTGCATTCAAATCCAAACTTTTGACAAAGTTTCTAATGAATAATTCTTGCAGCTCTGTCATGATGTTGCAAATAATCAGTCGGTGATGTTTTGTTGCATCTGCTGATCAGATGATATACTGTTTCATCCTTTTCATTGCAAAGTTGGCATTTGGAATTGTTGGATACATGCTATATTTTAGGATTTATGCAATTTGTTAGCAAAACTTGTTCTTGAGTTGCCAAGATCAATCCTTCAGTTTCCTTCTTCAACACTCCTGCTTTCAACCAACCGCATTTGGGACTTTGATCAGCCTTTCCTTTTATGTTTTTCAGTATGCAGCTTGACTTTCATTTCTTTCCCTTCTGTATTCAGCTTTTTTCATCACTGTTTTCAAAAGATCTTTATTAATTTCCTTAAGCATAGGCTCTTTTCTTAATGTAATCAATCAACCCATGCTTTTCTTTCTCTACTGTCTGTTTCACCCATAGGAGTCCCATGTCACCTTCAGCTCTTGGTACGTACAAACGATCAATGTCACTTTTTGTGCGCAGGGCATGATGCATAGCCATTAGCTTCCTTGTTTTTATCAGTAGCTCTGGTTTGGCTCTTAGCCTCTTCCAGAGGCACTCTCTTCCTCACTAGTTCAGTGGTCCTCCTTAAATATAAAGGTTCATCCCATTGGCAAACATAAGTCCTCTTGTTCTGGATGTCTTTGCTCTATGGATTCCCCCTCACTCACCATCTGCTTCCTTTTCTCTCCTCCACTCCTTCTTCCACCAATTATAGCTGCTCTATCCTTTCTCTTATCTATAACTCCTTCCTGTCTTCCTCCTCAACTATAATGTTTAGTCCCCATTCTTCTTTTCATAGTTCTTCCACCACCATGAAAGTTCAAGCCCCCTCTTAGTTATCATGAACACAACCCACAGGGAACCAAAGGTCTCAAGGCCCAGGCCCTTGTCTCCAGGGGGGTGATGGGCTTCTTCCTCTTCTGTGGTCTCCTCCATACACATCTTTGCATCAAATCGTGGGCATCTGTGCACCAGAATAATAAGTTGTCCTGCCTGAACAAATCCTTACTGTAACACTTTTCCTATGATTCATATGAACATCCATCAACAATTTCATTTTTGTTATATGTTGAGATCATTGTCATTCCCAAGATGAACAAAATCCAACAAATTTTCATGATGCATTATGGTTGCATTATTCTTTACATGCTAATATTTTTTCCCATATTTGAAAGCTGACAGTTTGATCATCTGTGTATCTACTTGAAAATCAGCACACAGAGGCCGATTCTCAGCCATGTGTTCAAAAGCAGGGAGAGTTATCTGTCTACAGAAGTAAAAACAACCAAAAATGAAAGTCAAATGTTGCTGAAAATCCACATCTGGTTTCTAGCAGGGTTTATGGGGAAGAGGGCCATGCAACCCATTTTCTTGCAAAACTGCTGCTCCTTGAAGTCATTTCCAGTGTGGGGGGGTATTTTTTGAAGATATGGGAGAGAAGCAACCATTGCCCTCCCCCCCCCCCCAATGGCTTTGGAGCCAAATACATCTCTTGGATTGCCCTTTGGCCAACTATTCTTTAATGTGAAATTTTAGAAATTCAGCTAAATGAATAAAACAAATTGCTACAGATGAAATATTTCATGGACAATAAGTACTCAGATGGATTTTACTTGGTCCATATAAGTATTTCAGAATTTTTATATACCAGTACTCCTTATTAAAACAGATATAAATGGTAGCTAGAATAAAATGCTTTGAAAGTCATTGAATAAGCCATATTCCATACATCACAGAGAAATACAGATGAGGAAAAGGGGGATGGAAAATTGGAAGCAGCTTTGAGGATGAAATCCTGACATTAAACAAATATGCTTAAATATCTTTGTGAGTGCATCTAGTAAACATATTGTAGGGGATGCCATACATTTGGGGAAGTAGGTTTCAAAAGCCCTTGTGCTGCTAACTAGTTTCATGTAATGTAGTGATATCACCTAAAGAATGACTTGGAAGAAACCTTATTTTAAGTTATGTTATCCTTTTTCAACATTCATAGGTTTACTTTAGAAGTACATTTGCCGCTATAGAAAAATAAGAACAGTACCTCTTGTGCCTAATTTCTAATCATGGCTGGAACAGAAAATGTTACACTAGTTTGAAAAGAACCAGTGTGTTTTTCCATTTCTGGTGGTGACAAGAAGAAATTGCTATAAATGCCTTAGGCTGTGGTATCTGTGAATGCATATACCACAAGAATGCAGCAGCGAGATGCATTTTCAGTGCTTGTCACAAATAACGGAAAAAGTATTTCAATATGTCATTATCTGAAATGGGTAAGGAGCCTTTCTAGCAGTCTTTTTGCTAACTGCACTGCTGACATTATAAAAGTAGTATCTTCTGGACTGTGTATCTGTTTATTTTTATCTTGCTATCTTTTGGATTCAAGGAGCTGCATATTATTAGCCAAAACCTTTAACAACATAAAATTTTATTTTAATTAAATCAAATGTTAAACATATCAGTAAGTAATATTAGAGTGGTTTGAACTGTAACATGCATGGTACTAACAACAATCATTATAAGGGTAAAGGTTTCCCTTGCTCGAAAGCCAGTCGTATCTGACTCTAAGGTTCAGTGCTCATCTCTGTTTCAAAGCTGAAGAGCCAGCACTGCCTGCTTCTGCAGACGTTTCCATGGTCATGTGGCAGGCATGACTCAACACCGGAGCACATGGAACATTGTTGCCTTCCCACCAAAGTGGTCCCTATTTATCTACTTGCAATTTCTTGTTTTTGAACTGCTAGGTTGAGAATATTCCAGCGTAAGCGATAACCAATAGCAATTTTTACACAAAACGGAGAAATGGTTTTTGATTACAAGATTTGTCCTTTGGAATGGTGCTAGTAATAGAGTTTCTTTCTTTCTAGTAATTTCATTAAGCATAGAAACCTTCCCTACTTGCCAAGTTATCTGCACACATGGTGGTGAATTGTACAATCCAGAATATAAATGGCTGGTATGGTCTTTTAACCATTGATAAGAGAAGTTAACTTTTGGCATACACTGAAAAGTTTCACTGAGATCTGTTTCATTTGGCAGACATAGCTGAAGCTAACAGTTTCCATATGTTTCTCCCAATAAGGCAGAACTTTTTGCTGCTTTATGCAGATGAAAAATTGTGCTGAATACAGAGTAGTATTACATTTCATATTTCAAATGCAACTTCTTGTACCTATTTGATGCCTGATGCAATGTCACTCCTCGGCTTGCTTTTCTTTCAGTTTCAGCTATGTACGAACCTTCTTCCTGACACTGATTTCTTTTGTTAGGAATGATAGTGTTCAAGCAGATAACATATGTTAACACTGTAAAAATAACCACATCAATTGATAACCAGATAATAGTTTTTAGTGTTGTGGATCACTGAACTTCCTTTCACACATTTCCTTTCACCAAAAGATGCATGTGCCAGAAGGATTGAGCTGTAAATTAATGCCCATGAATGTGACAAACATGTGAAATTCCTTTGGTTCCAGTGCTGCTTTTTGGAAGTGACTTGTGCTTCACCTGTTTTGACCAAAAATGCAGGAAATGCTGTGGGATTGGAACATTCTGATTCACATTTTCTGAACTTACTACATGGTGTAAAACCAAATGTAACTCAGCCAAGAGTCCTGTTCCCATTTTAAGTTTTCCCCTCTGTTGCTGAGGCTTTTACCTTTTTCCACAGCAGATCCTTTTGCATCTGTTCAGGCAATGTAATTGCTTAAACTTATACAGAAAAGTGTATGTGTTGTGGTTGAAGTGAAGGTGTGGCAGCTGGGGAAAGGGCAATGAATATGCCTCAGGATGGCTGGATCTTTGGAAATAATGGCATTTCTTTTATTTTTAAAAACAGCTTGGTGTGAGTCTTGTGACCATTTAGACACAAGGAAAGAAAGAACTGGAAATTAGGCTTTTTAGCCAATTTCTCCTCTCTCACCACCACCACATCTCCCATGTGGTCAGTTAACATGGACCAAAATTCCTTGGTGTGATTTCACAGCAAGTGAATTCACATTTCTCTCACTGTATAGTTGCACACTTAGACTGAGGAAATTAGGTCAAGCTTTCTTTCCCTGTGATTTCTTTCATTTGTTCTAGATCATAGTGGTGACCTAACTGAGTAGGGAAGACAAGTTTGATTATCTAGCAAAAATATTATTGTTGATCTAGCAAAAATTATTACAGTTGTAACTGTTGTGGTAAAACTGGTTTGGTAAGAAGATATCCTCGTGCTCACTTATCATGTAATACTGTCCTGGGAAAGACAGTGGCATAGCGTGGGTTTCAGCTGCCCAGGGTGTAGGCCAAATTCGCCACCCCTTTACTGTATTTAGGTACACACTTAAAGAAAATCATGAATTGTAGCAGGTTAATTGAGTCAATGTGAATTGAACGACTGATGATCAATCAATGAATAAAACTTTCTTTTAATTTCAAAGCAATACTCATGGCTTCCCTGAAGGGACTTGACTACACTCATTTAAAGAATGGGGATTCCCCAGTTCCGTCACAGATTAAATAATAAAAAGTTCTGTGCTCATTTTAAATGGTCTGAATTGTAGGTACAACAAAAATATGAAATGAAAATGGTTCAAATTTTTAGTTCAGATTACAAGATATTATTATTATTTATTCTGAAATTTTGCCACCCCCAGAAAGTGCCACCCGGAGTGAACCGCCCCCACTACTCTACGCCTCTGGGGAAAGAATTGCTAGCAGCAGCTTGGTCACCATGCAACGAAAGAACTGCACTAAATAACCATTATACATACAGGCAATGCCGGATTGGCCATACAGCAGGAATAGCAAATGCTACGGGCCCTGCATCTCTGTTAGAATGAAATTCCAAATTTAAATATTCCATGCATTCATGTGGATATTCAAAAATGTTTACTCAGAGATTCACCAATGCCTCTTTGGAGCATTCAGTGTGCACCAAAGAGTAAAGATGTGCATGCAGGCGGAGCCGTCTTTGTCTGTGCACACATCTTACTTTGTCTGTGCATGCATCTAAGCAAGGGCCTCTTGACACAATTTGCTACAGACCTTGCACTGGCTTAATCCGGCAGTGCACAGGAGTAGGTACAGTAATACCTTGGATAACGTTTACCTCGGATAACGCTAAAATCGCATAACGTTAAGTAATCTGGGGAGGAGAATTGGATCGAATAACGTTAAGGTCCTATGGGATGGATCGGATAACAACCACTAAAGCCTGTGCGATTACAATGTATCTCTATGGAGCTTTAACATTATCCAATCCATCCCATAGGATTTTAACATGCATCGGATAACACTAAAAATCGGATAACACCAAGACTTGTGGAACCAAGTCTTAGCATTATGCGAGGTATTACTGTATTTCTTTTTTTTAACCATTGACATTTGAGAGATGCTTGTTTATACACCCGACTTGTTTTTATCAGTTTCAGAGTCCTCCCAAGTGGGTAGAACTTGAGAACGTTCTGTGTTTAAATTTTTGCATGTATTTCCATGTTGCATTCAGGTAAGTAATGGAGTAAACCAGCATAAATAGAGGCATTTGTTTACTGATTGGCAGTAAGTTTTTTCCATGAAATGTTTATCTCTAAATTTTTACTCACTTGTCTGTCTAAGATCAACTTAGCTTTTATTCTTGGAAGTCTGTTTGAATGTATCTTTTCTTGCTTGCTTTTTGCAAGCAAGCTTTTTGTCAATTGCTTTAGTGCTTGATTTTGAGACAAGAAGCTATATTTTAATACATGCCTGAAAAAGTGGTCTTGAACCATGAAAGCTCATGCAACATTTTGTTTTTCTTAGTGATCCAATAAAGGTATCACCTTCCTCCTGCATCTTTTGCATCTTTAGAAGCTATATTTGGTGGACTATTCTAATCCCACAACAACTGGGGCTGAGTGTGTACTCTGTTGATATAGAGGTCAGAAAATGTAACACGTAACGGTAGAGCAAAACTAGTAGAGCAATAGTAGAGAACACATGGCTTAAATGTTTGCTGTTTCTATTAGTTCTTATAAGGATAGCAAATGATGAGAGATGGTAGAAGTTCAGCAACAACAGGAGGGCCACCTATTCCCAATGCTATGCAGCAAAATGACATTTTGGTTGGGATGAGCCTGTAGGAAATAGATTACAGAATGTACATATCCTTGAAGTGAGGAATGGCTTAATTCCTACTTGGTTTAATTGGTGTTGTAATGTGTACAGAATGGGCTGACAGAACTGGACTTGGCTTAATGGATGTGTGTGTGTGTGTGTGTGTGTGTGTGTGTGTGTGTGTGTGTGTGTGTGTGTGTGTGTGTGTGTGTGAGAGAGAGAGAGAGAGAGAGAGAGAGAGAGATTTATATAACATCATTGGAACAACTTACCTTAGGGAAATGCCAGTTGCATGTGTTTTTAAAATGGCTTTTACCCAAAGCACAGATAAATTAAAAACAAGTTGTTATACAATGCATTTTTTTAAAAAAATCTCTGTTTGAATTTAGTAGGGTTTAAGTTAGATGGGTTGAATGTAGCCATCAAGGTAACATACTGAGCTCCTAGATTGTGTAGAGTACAAAAGAACCACAAGGTTGAGATGGTGCTTATGTTCATTTGATGGTTGGGAATATTTATATAATCACATTCCAGGGGATTCTGGGAGGTTTAGTCCAAAAAATATTATTTCTCAAGGCTTCAAGCTTTAAAATCATTTTGGTATGAGGTAGAAAATCTCAGGTGTCTCTCCTACTGTCGGACAACAAAAACACTATATAATTAAATATTTGCTGCTCTTTCATGATATTCCAAATCTACTGGAGAGGGTTTATGCTAAAGGTCTTTTCCAGAGGTCAGTGCCATGTCTCCCTTCCTTTTTCTACATGCTATTCATTTTAATGTGTTACTTTACATGAAGGGTGGAGAACATATAGCTTCTTGGGATTTTGTTGAACTGCATCTCCCATACTCCCTCACTAGTTAGCTGTGCTGGTTAGGGCTGATGGCATACATGGCATAAAAACAACACAAGCACATTCTTTGATTGCCTTACATCAGGAGTTCTCAACCTTTTTAACCTGGGGGCCAGGTCATGCTCCCTCAGACAGCTTTGGGGGCTGGACAGACATTTTGTCTTTTCTCTACCACATGGCACTTCCTGGTGTGGTAAAGGCAGTAGGGGCCTCATCTCATCCATGGGCCACAGGCTGATAATCCCTGCCTTACATGGTAGTGCCCCCCCCCATTTAGAACACTCCTAGATGCTTGACCCAGTCTGCTGAACAAAACTATACAACCAGCTTCAGACTCTTAAGGAAAACTTCCAAAAAAAAATCTTTAAACTTCTTCTCTCAGAATGGTCCAACCACCATGCATGAGTTGAATTATTAAACCATGAGTATGGAGGAACTTTCAGCTTCCCAGGTGCTAATAAGATAGTAAGACTGCCTGAGACTGGTGGGAACTAAAGCTCAGCAACATCTGTATGACTGCAAGTTGTAGATGGAAACACCTTTGTTTTACTCTTTTCTCATTCTTTTTCTCCAGTCACAGTCTGGTTTTTTAATTGAGTCCAGTCTTCACTTTATTAAGAGGAGCTCCCCACCCCCAACATGCACCTCCCAACTTTCTAATCAGTCCTATGAGTTTTCTATACCCAAAACTACTGAGGGAGTAATGGCTCACTAGTTCTCACCTAGGGCAAAAAGGCTGCCTGACAGAAGGTTAACAGAGCAGTAATTGCAGTTCCTGTTTCAGGCTGGTCCATATTGGAATCAGAAACCAGCTTCTGCCTCCTCTCCTTCATCACCCTCTGATCCCACACAAAAGAACTAAAGTAGGAAAAGAAGGAACAGTATTGAAAATCTGTTGGAAACATTTGAAGATATAAAGAACTGCAGCTTGGGTAGAAGGAATTGTGTGTACAAATATAAGACCTACTGGAGAAGACAATAATGAAAGGAAAAGGTGAAAGTGGTAAGAAAAGAGAAAGATAGACATGAGGTGATCTTGACTTGAAGGAACCTGCAGCTTTCAGTAGGCAAAAGCAGGAGTATTTATAACAGAAATGTGTGGAGGGAATTAATTCATAAGGGTCACCAAGGCTGAAACCATGTTGCTTCATATAGTAAGTTGCAAGTAGAGTAGGCCCACTGTACTAATGGAACTTGTGAAGAAGTTGACTCACCAAATGCCCAGTGGTTCAGTAGGTTGCTTGCATTCTATTAGGCTAAGCAACAGGATTTCAGGCCATAAGTTTGAAGCAACTTGATGGCACAAAGCTGTAAATATACAATTGCAGTAGGAGAATGGAGTTGCCACCATATAAGTGGAAAAGAGAGCAGAGTGGGGGTGCAGCAAGGGACTACACAAGGGAAGTAAGTCAGGGCTGGGTGTGTGTGTTAGTGGTAAACTGTTTTACTCTAAACTTTCCAATAGAGGATGACTCTACATAATGTTTACCCTGAATGGCTCGAAACAAGGATAACTTTTCTTGTATGGGTGACCTCTCGTGTGAAGAATGTGTCATAATGGGATTTTTTAAAAGAAAAAAAATTGTTTATAGTTGATTATTGGCTTTGTGGGTAAACAGAAGAAACCTTTCCTGTAATTACTGTGACTCCAAACAGTTGCTGTCCTCATATTTTGCCTCTTCATTTTTTTTAAAGACTTGGCCCACAAAGTATATGTACAGTATTCTTAAATCAACATTTTAAGTGTTGCTTGTAAATCCAAAATATTTTACTTAGAAGTGTCATTAGGGCCATTAGTGCTTATCTTTGCTCAGATCAGAGTTTGTAGAACATGTTTTTCTGAAGGCATGTTTATTGTTTAGAAAGCCTCATTGAACTATGACGTTTTAGAGACTTTATGTTGCAAGCTACATCTGCTTTTTGTTACAGGATTCCCTGTAAACTG